>QANX01005453.1:241843-298525 GCA_003254975.1 Ochetophila trinervis
CCCCCCCCCCCCCCCACAAAAAAAAAAGGGTAAAATTTTTCGTAATTTTCATCGAAATTTCCAATATTTCTTCAATATTTTTGCAATATTTCCGTTGAAATTTCCATAGTAATTGCATCACAAACTGGTCAAAATTTCCATAATTTCCATTGAAATTTAGATTGTTAAAATTTAAAAATATGATATATTTTTATAAATATTTGAGTATTTTTTAAATTATAATTATTTATTGATGATATATTTTAAGTTAAAATATAATTAGGCGAATTGCAATTTAAAAGCAAAATTGAAACAATTAAAAAAAATGTAAAACAATTATTACAATTTTAAAATAAAAAAATAGTTATAATTAAAAAAAGAAGATTATTTTGGCATAAATTTTCAACAAGTTAAAAAAATTATTTGATTAATAGTTTAAAACTCATATCATCTAATTATATAAGATATAATTTATCTCAGAAATTATTTATAATTATAAAATTGTATTATTTTTTTATATTGTAATCATTTTTCTACGAATATAATTACTCACATGAAAGAATCAAACATTTATTATTTAGTCTTCAATAAAAAAAACCAATGAGGATTGAAGGTGAATTACACTCATGCAACTCAAGATGAGAATCATGGAAGTAGATAAGGTGGGCCAGGAATTGGTGCTATAGAAAAAAATTATACGCGTAGAGAAAGGGGTATAATGGGAATATCACAACAAGAAGATGAATCTTTTTCTACAAATTTTGGATCAATGAGGATTGAAGGTGAATATAACCCTTATTTCATGGATGGTTATGGAATGTCATCAAGTAATAACTCATGGATACATTCTTAAACTCAACCAGGGGCTAGTAGTTATGAACGTAGCCAATTAACGTCATATTCATATCATGACTATCAGGAAAAACAATCACATAAAATTTTAGATTCATATGGTTGGCATGTTAACAATTACATGCAAAATTATCAAGGAGGTGTGCATTTTGATCAATATTTCTCTCAATACACAACTAGAAATGAGGATGAGGAAGAGAGTAAAAATTTTCAACCACTAAAAAATTATATGTGGTATTGATATATATATTTAAGTAATCATGTACTTGTATTGTTATTGTGATTAATTAATAATTCATTACTTAATTAATAACATATTTGTTCTTATCAGCAAATACTATAAATCTCTTAATTATGATAAACATGATTTCCACTCAATATTTTTTCTTATAGTTAAATTCATAAAGTATCTGATAAATAAGTATATCCTAAAGTTTCATTAAAAATTTCTAAATTTTTATATAAATTTCTGTCATTTATTTTATCTTTTTTATCAATATCAATATTTTATCGATATTTCTATCGATGCCGATATTTTTATCATTGGGTGTCATTTAGTTCATATTTCTCGGCATAGCTTTTTCTCTTGAATTGTCTCACATAATAGGCGTCATTTATTTTGAAATTAAATCACAATTTTCAACTATTTTACTTTAGTTATAGCGTCAATGCACTAATCTAAACGGCTTCTTAGAGAAATAATTAGGTAGATTCCATTTAGGTTGAGACGCTCCTACACATAAAATTTCTATTATATATAATAGTATATAAAATTCAGTATTTTTTTTTGTCAACTGTATAAAATTTAGTATTTGAATTGACGTATTTATATGCAATTCTTATGTAACATTGAAAATATATGGCAAAAATTAATAATATAGAATGGCGTTTAGGGTCATTGTTATTGTCAATATGACCAAAGCAAATTTGTATACAACCACTCAAATAAATTGTTATTAAAGATAACATTATTATTGATTGAACGGCAATATTAATGTATGAGAGAAGAAAGATGAATTCCAAAATTTTCTCTTTGAAATGTTATTTTTATTAAAGGCCAGCAATTCAGATTGGTAGCCTATCATAATCAGGGATGAATGTAATTAATGATGTCAAATAAACAATTTACACATTAAGAATTTTTATTAGCACTCAAGTTTGGAAATGGATGATGTCAAATAAACAATTTACACATTAAGAGTTTTTATTAGCACTCAAGTTTGGAAATGGATCATGCCCAGAGGAAAAAACACAACCATGCATAATTGGTTCAGAAAAGGGCATTCAGATATCACATGACAACTATAAGTGAGTAAAAACAGTAAAGCTGGCAACTTGTAATTTTATATATATTGAAACTATATACTATTTATTTGATTAAACAAAAGATCTAATAAGCATTAAAGGTTAATGCCAACTATTATTTGAGTTAAATCGATTTTCATTCTTCATGTTTTTGATATTTCAAATGCAATTTTTATTTTGTAACACTGTCAAATATCCATTATTCTAAACAACTAATTAAATACTTTTATACCTTAATATACCATCTAAAGTTGCTTTTATACTTTTATATCTTTATATCTCTAATATTATTTAAAAAGGATATATGAAATAAAACTCACTCTTTTATCTTTATTTTTTTCTACAATTTAACATGCTCTTGAATATTTTTTTTTTAAAAATTATTATATATATTAACAATTGTATATAAAAAAAGGAACTTTAAAAAATGGTTAAGCTTTTAAAAAAATTATGAAAAAATAAATTTCTGTAAAGAAAAAAAAAATCTCTAACATTATTTAAAAAATAAAGAAGAAATAAAGAACTTTACATTGTTAAATTGTAGATAAAGAGAAAAAAAGCCTCAAGAAATTTAAATTATTTTTTCTTTTTATTAAATAATGTTAGATATAAAAATTGTATATAAAGAATAAGAAAAATAATTTTAAATAAATAACTTTTTTTTTAAATAATAAATTGATAAAAAAATTAAGAAAAGAACAAATTATATACAAAGAAAAAAATATATCTTTAAAATTATTTTAGAAAAAAGGAAAAAAAAAACTATAAATTGTTTAATCGTATATAAAGAAAAAAAAAACTACTGAATATGATAAATTATATAAAAAAAAATAAAGATTTAAAAGACTGAAAGTTTTATTACATATTCTTTTCTTTTTCTTTTTTTCTTTTTTTCTTTTTTTCTTTTTTAAACATGTTAGAGATCCAAGGGTATAAAAGCAAGTTAAAAGGGTATATAATGTTATTAAAGTACTTTAAATGGCTGTTTAGGTGAGAGAATAATAAATATTTAACGGTGTTAACAAGTAAAGACTTCAATTGAAATATAAAAACAAGAAATATAAAAATGGATTCAAGCTAAATTTTGGAAGGTGCAGTGTATATATATTTTTATTTTTTTATTTTATCCGGAAATTCCTGATGAATTTTGTCCAAGAGATAGGTTTTATTGATGTTTTAATGATAAAAATTTCCACTAAAACTCTTCTCCCGGATAACAGAACAAATTTATATATATATATATATATATGTAATGAGTTTACACTGAAAATATTTTTACTTTAGTAAATAGAGAAATAAACATGGTACAATAAATATATTTAATTTCAACTATTACTTTTATCCAATAGTTTTTATGATTTAATAAAATTAAAATTAAATAAAATTAAATAAAAAACAAATCGTGTTTTTTACTATTTAAATTTTATTATTGCTTTATTGTTAAAAAATAAAAATACTATACAAATAACAAACGATTTCTATTTTGTTTTATTTGCTTTACTGTTTTATTTTTTAATTTAAATTTTGCACTTATATATATATATATGTGTAGTTTGCACTTTTTGTTTTTTTTGTTTTTGTTTTTAAGGGTTAAGACAATTGTTTTTTCACCAACAACTATATAAAAAGTAAATTAAACAAAGTTTCTCTTCTTTATAAAAAACTAGATCGATCTTTTTTTTTTTTTTTTTTGAATATTAAAAGTAGATCGATCGTTTCTTCAAAAGTGTCTAAACAATATTTAGAACTATTTTAAATGATCGGAAAATTAGACCCGCATGGAAAAGTAGACAAAACTCCATTGTGGTGTGTGTTGTCAACCGGAATCTTGTCAAGGGCTTGCTTTTCTTATAATGCCAACAACGTAGACCGAAGAGGCATTGCCTACGCATTTGAAACACACACATATATATATATATATATATATATATATATATTTAATGTTTCTATCTTCAAAAATCTGGAAAGGCAAATAACGAGGAAGTTTCATTCTTTGGATGATCATGTGACGCGGACAATTCAATGTATTATATTATTTTAAGTTCATGGTATGACCACAAGAATAGCTTAAGAATATAATAACTACGATAATGACATATTTTTTTATTCACACTTTAGATTTTCTTATATTATCAGGAAGCATGAAGCCCCCCAACATAACTTTCAGGAAAGTTTCATCCTTGCAAGTAGACTCCTAATCCTTCTGTAAAAAGGAGGAAAAAGTAATGTCTATGTTCTCATCGTGCCCCTTGAAAACTCGTGGGGATTAGGATTTGCCATGGAATTGTGGACCCACTTGTGTATGTACGTACATACATGTATTCGGTAGCAAATATCTAATATTGGATGGACGATAATAATCATACCATAAACTTTTCTTTAATAAAAACTGGATTAATTAGTCATGCACATAAGATTGGGTTAAGATGGGATGAAACTAATTAATATAATTTTAAAATCATTCCAGTACAAATTCGCTCAAACAGGCTTTCAAATTATGATTGACCAAACATCATCAAAATTTTAGATTGCTAGAATAGTTTTGAAACTCCCGGTTGCCCAAATAGTAATGAGATTTCGATCAACTAGGATTTTCAATTAACCGAACAACAGCATGATACTGGATCATCTTAACTATAGCAGAATCCTGAAGCACATAAACAACATTGGATTTGGAATTTTCCAAACAACAATGGGATCCAAGGTCCCCCAAACAAGACTAGAAACCTGAGTCGCCTAAACAATATCATTTGAATCGCCTGATCCAGTTCAAATGATCTAGGATTCTTATCCAGTTTAATTGATTTTGGTATTGATATTGTGTCGTACGAAATAGTTATCGTTTGGACTATAACATTCCACACCAATCATATATTTTTTTTCTAATTTAGTCCCAAACTATTATGTCATCCAAATACCAAATAATAAATAATAAATGTGAAAAGAAAATAAATAAATATAAAAAATTGGAATGATCCTAAATTCGTAATCTGTCTAAGCCAGTCTAATTCTATAAAACAGATCAACCCTAAAAGCTATCACTTGCTTAATAATGATTTTATATTTAATTCAATAGTTAAGATGTCATTTTTTTTCACTTACCATGTCACCAAGTTCTTTTTCTATTTTTGGACCACGCTTCCAACATAACATATATATATATATATATATATGGTGTTGGTTCCATATATCAAGATATCTGACAAATATCATTTTGTCCATTAGATATATAGATCTAACGGTGTACAAAATATGGGGATAAGTACTCATAATGACGTACAAATGCATATCCATCGTTGAATGTGCGACCAAGATGATTTGTTAAAAAGATGTATCAATTAACAATGGTTTTCCCTTTCATCTAAAGAAGATGCAAGTTACTTTGCCCGATAAATTTCAGCCAAAACTCAAAAGAGAACTCAATTATAAGCAAAGAGATCTTGTCAATTTTACTATTGGAGAGATTCACCAAAAGCCTTTTATTGCTTTAGAAAAGCTGCATGAGCAACATACTTTCTGGTCCCGATTCATGAAAGATGATTCCAAATTTGAAAAGCTCTGCCATAAGCCTTATCTACAAATTAAATGAAGAGACAAAAAGTGTGTTTGTACTCCAAAAAAGAAGAGCCATTTTTAAAACATTCTTCCTTTTCAGATTATAAGGATTCTAAATGATTTCCTAAAAGATTCTTAAAAAAGAAAGTTCGATTTTTCAAACGGAAAAATCAGAAAAGCTACAACAAATCGGACATATGTTTTATCTGTGGAAAGAAATGACACTTTGCCAAAAGATGTCCCAATAAGTGGCCCTAATCAGCTCGCCTAATTCAACAACTTCAGACTCTTCCTTACTCTCCTGAAGAAAAAGAAGCAGATCTTGAATCCATGTATGAAGAACAGCCTCATGATGATAACGACACCATATTTGTTATCCATAAGACCTCTTTCGATACAGATGACATCACATGTATCTCTCTACAAGATTGAATAGATCTACAATTTAAATCATATGC
Organism: Ochetophila trinervis; assembly: GCA_003254975.1. Classification (NCBI taxonomy): domain Eukaryota; kingdom Viridiplantae; phylum Streptophyta; class Magnoliopsida; order Rosales; family Rhamnaceae; genus Ochetophila; species Ochetophila trinervis. The sequence goes on from QANX01005453.1 coordinate 247,993, forward strand.
CTCCACCAATCCCAAATGTTGAGGTTGATCTTCTTCTCTCTAAATATGAGAATCCTATTAAGCTAATCGCTTACATAGATATAGGTGCTCATAAGACTATGATGAATCCTTCGGTTCTTCCTAAATATTTATGGACTCCCCACAATGAATACTTTAAAGCTGTGGATGACAAAATTTTCAAGGTTGAGCTTATCACAAAGCAAAATATTGGAATAAAATTCTTCCCAGGCTGCATTATCTGGACTCATGTCCTTGGCAATAAATTACCAGACAAAGACCTTCTTATTGGAATGCATATCTACTTTCAAGCTCAACATCTTAGGATTCTCCCTACAAGAATTAGGTATAAGAATCATTTCAAGTCTTATACTAACGTTCCTAAGCTTTTTTCTCTTCAACAAGTCCAGACTCAATACTCTGACATTCAAAGCAAACTGTTCAAGCTCTGTGCAAATTCCCATGATGAATTTAAAAGGAAACATTCCTCTCCTTTTTGGAGAAACAATAATTTCTTCATTCAACTTCCTTTTAAGAAAAATGAAGACATTAATCCAAAGAAGGCATCCATCCTTGAATGACACCCTCTAATCTCAAGCTAGCCAGAGAAAAATGTGCCTAGCTTCTAGCCCAAAGCCTTTTTAAGCCCACAAATTCTGATTGGGCTTGTCATAAAGAAAAAAGGTCTGAGATCATAAAGAAAAAGAATAGACTTGTTATTAATTATAAACCCTTGAATATGTTTTTAAAAGATTATAAGTTTCCTTTGCCTAAGATCCAATCCCTATTTGCTCAACTTCATGATGCCAAGATTTTCTCAAAATTTGACCTTAAAGCAGATTTCTGGCATATAGGAGTCTATCCTATTGACCGTCCCAAAATAGCTTTTTGTATTCCTAATGCTCAATATCAGTGGATAGTCTTACCTTATGGTTTGAAGGTTGCTCCTTCTTTATTTCAAAAAACCATGATCAAAATTTTGAGCTGATACTTGATCCTACCTTTATCTATATAGATGATATTTTGCTCTTCTCCAAAGATCATCAGTCTCATAAAGACCTACTGTCCCAATTCTTTTCCTTGGCTCAACAGCATGGAATAATACTCTCTGAATAAAAAAGCTTATTGGCCCAAACCTCAGTTGATTTTCTTGGCCTCCATGTTGAAGATGAAGTAAATCACCCAGGTCCTCATTTGACTCAGGAATTAACCTCATTTCCTGATGAAAATCTCTCTCAGAAACAAATTCAATAGTTTCTCCGAATTATCAATTATGTAAAGGATTTTCGTCCACAAGTGGCTCATCATTCTAGCCAGCTCTCGACTCTTCTAAAAAATGATCCTCCTCCTTGGGGTCTTGCTCAAACTCAAGCAGTAAAATCTCTCAAAGATATTGCTAAGCATCCTCCTCCCCTAAAGATTCCCAAAAATGGTCAACGGATCTTATAGACTGATGCCAGTGATGATTATTGGGAGCTATTCTTCTTGAAGAAGATAAGACTAGAAAACACCACTACTATGGACATGCTAGTGGACAGTTTAAACCGGCTGAAAAGCATTATCATACTGTCTACAAGGAAATACTGGCAGTCAAATATGGAATCAAGAAGTTTGAATTCCACATTCTCGGGCATTACTTTCTCATTCAAATGGATAATTCATCCTTTCCAAAGGTACTTAATTTAAAAAATAAGGCTCTCCCAAACAAACAACTTCTTAGGCTTCGAGATTGGTTTGCAAAATATGATTTTTCTGTGAGAAACCTGAAAGGTAAAGAAAATCTTATCCCTAATCTCTTGTCTCGACCTCAGCCCATGAAAATAATCTCTCTTGTCACCTCTCTTCCTTTGATCTTAATGGCCAACCCACCTGATCTTCCAGAAAAAGCCTCTGTCCAATATGATTTTCCTCCTAAAATGAAACACTTTAAGTTCGTTCATAGTATTCAAGAATTTGCTAAGACTCACAAATCTTTTTATTTGAACTTTGTCTTAGAAAAGATGCAACATGAGGAATCACAACAACTTTTAGATGATATTTATTATTCTATTACTCCATTATATATTGATCCAAAGAATACCTTCTTTCGGTATCTTTTGTGGTATTTATGGTGCTATGTCACTTCAAGCTCAATAGCTTTCATTGCTCCCATTATTCCCCTACTTGATCATCTATATTCCTAAAAAAATCACAACTCTTTGTTATGGACATTTCTAAAATGGTTTTACCCCCGTTGCTGGTGGAGAGAAAAAATTTATAAGATTCTTCAGTTTAAGTCTTTTTGGAAGTTATCTCATTATGAAGCAAAACAAATAAACTATGTTTTCATTCTTCATCGACTCTATTTTTACAATAAGACTACAAGAAAAATTTGGGATCGCAATTCAGCATATGAATGTGATACAGTATACCGGAAGAGACTCAATCAGACCCAAATGACTCACCTTGTTGCTCATCTTTGTGAAATTAATAATGTTTCTATTCCCCCAAGCCTTCAAGAAGTTCATAGAGCAGGCCAAGTTCCTCTGCAGGCCCAAGTTCCTTCACATGCCCAGGAGAAACCCCAACTTTCTCCACAATAAACCTTGTCGACACTCTTCCTTTAGACCGTCCTACTGATCTTTCTCAGATTCCTCTAGAATATTTCCAAGATTGTCAACCAATTGATGATGAAGAGATGCATGACAATGATGATCGTGATAAGCTTTGGTGGCAACCATTATATGGATCTGTAGACTCAGAAGATTCAGACTACCACAACTTTAATTTGTCTTCTAGCCAGAATATCATGTGACTTTACAGAAATGATGCCAGTTTCCTTATCCTTTCAGCTCATAAAGTTGTTTGCTTTTCCTTTCCAGCATGTGTGTGTAATAATATTGTCGGGTCCTTTATTAAAGTTATTTGTTTGTTAACTTGTGTGGCTGTGGTTTGCTTTTATTTGTGTGGCTCTTGTTGGATTTCCTTTTCTATAAAAAGAGGTTCCGAGCTCAGTTGTATCCAGGTTGAAAATCAATAAGAAATCTCAATTTGTGTTTAATATCCCATGTCTTGCTAAAACTCTCTCTTTCCCTAAATCCTTCTTCTATAACGTTTTCATCACTATCATGAACGAAAGTGTGCTCTGTACTTGCCTTCAATGAAGGATCTTGTACACCAGAAATCATTAGATCATTGATCCATTTGTTGTTTCGGTTTTCTCATATTAGATCTAATCCTAAGGGTGCCTTGAGACTTTGTTGATTGAGTATTGTCTCGGCTTAGCTGGGTTAGTTCTAGTCTGTTTGAATTCAGGTCCTTCTGCACCCACTTAAATATCTTTGTATAAGGAACGTTCTTATATATATATATCAGACTATTATAAAGTATATTTAACAATTTTAAAATGCGGAACGTTATTAATAGTTTACTATTAGTGACTAATCAATGATAATGAGTCACTAATAATTACAATTAGTGACCGTCCACATTTTAAAATTGTAATCTATATTTTACAATAACCTGAATGTATATATATATATATAATTATGTGTGCAATAATGATTAAGTAGGCTACTTCATTTTATTATACTAGATAATGATGTGGCATAAAAGTTTTGGTATTTGTCACCACTAGTAATATTTATCAGTGGGACCACAATTTATGTGGCAAATTTTACTTGATAATATTTTATTTTATTTTATTTTTTAATATTAAAACTCTAATAAGAAAAAACTAAACATTTTAAAGGTAACCACTTAAAATGCCATATAGCATGATTGTGACTGCAATTTTCTGGTTCAAATGTGTTACGCTAAAATCAGCTTGAAAAAGAGCCAAAATGAGGTTGAAAATCATATTGTCACCGTTGTGGTACCTACTAAAGGGACTTCAATGCTCAAGTTAATACCAATAAGAGAATACTTTAATTAAGTTTAAGTTTAGTAGCTTCAATCTCTCTTTACCTCTTCGTTCCTTTTCTTATTTATAGGTTGTGTATGCCACCATGAGCTTGTAATTGCTCCGAGTTTTAATGTGGACATCTTGATTGATTAAGGTTTGTAACTATTTTGGAGTTACTCACACCCATAAAATTTACATTTGATGTTTGGGTTCTCTGAACACGTGTATGAACACTTGAGATATTTTGTTAAGGCTTGGTTGCAGATGTCTCAAAAACTGAAGCCTCAGAATAAAATGAACGAAAGCTTTTTGCCTTTTCATTTATAGACGGTGTCTTGAACCTTCCTAGACCCTCAGCATAATAGACCTTCATAAATTTATGTGATCGCATAATTCCAAAGGTTTAAGCTTTAGAATTCTACTTTGGAGCTTACTCACTAGGTCTCAAATACCAACCAAACACTTAAAACTCTCTGAATATGACCTCTTTACTAGAAGTCTGAAGGGTTGTCATTAAGGTGTAAATATGGTTCACAATTAGCTCCTCATTCCATAAAGCAAGACATCGCTTTATGAAGTAAACATGAAATCGAATCTGAGTTCCAAGTACCTTACTTTGATTGGGAATTGCAGCTGTGTTGCGGGTCATAACTCCTCGATCGTCCACATGTCAACTGGCTACGAATCCCAACATGAAATGATTACCTTAATTGAAACGCCTCATTTCTTACATTGAAATGAATGTTCTCGACTGTTAACTGTCGATCTCAACCTCCACGCTCTGATCTGAACCATTCAATCGCATATATAAGCTTTTTTCCTCTTCTTATTGTTTTGAAAAAATCCTCAAACATAAAAAAGCAAAGCTCTGCAAATTCTACTTTTGCGTGACCCTTTCTTTGCAATCCTTACCTCTTGCACTTGGATTTTCCCACTTTCCAAATGTTCAACTATGCTCTGTGGTTGATGCTCATCTTCTATTCTTGGCAGTGTTCTTCCTCTTTTTTATACTCTTCAATTTTGGGTTAGTCTCTTCCACCCTTGATTTCTTTATCTTTTTTCTTCATAAGAAAAGTCACTTTTCACTCTTCCTTCTTTATTTTCCCTGAATCTCATCAAACTAGGGTTTTTAAGATATCTACTCATTCTTCAGATTTTTTCGAGGGTTCATTCCTAGACCAAATGAAAGAGGGCTTGCCTCACTTTCTATGATCTAAAGAGTGAGTAGATTTTTCCAAGACTAGATGAGACCAGTAGATCTACTCATTCCAAGACTAGATGAAATAAGGCTTGCCTTTTTCCATTGAACCCATAGCTTATGCCCAATTGTTGGAGAATAATCTTCGGACTTGTTGTCTTGTTCGAGATCCACCATTTCATTGTAACCCCAATCTCATCCTTCATTATTATACATTAATAGAAAGTAATGATGAATCTAATTGTTTCACCTTCACTCTCTAAAAAGAAAAACTCTTTCTTGACACGACCTCTTGGGACAAAAGTTGGTAAAACAAGATTTTCTTCGTTGAAGGGGCCTGGGGGTTTCCAAAAGCAGATGATTTCACTACTCAAACCCAAATATTCCATATTAGAAATAGTTGGAACCTTGAATTTGGTAAGAATTTTACATTCCCTTGTACTTACTTCAATTTAAAGCTTCATTAATGCTTCCTATTCCTTTTTTTTTAAATCGTCATCTCAAGATCTCTGAACTCACTGACCTTGGACAAAAAAGTTCAATTGTAGTCCTTGGTCAAGTTGAAGACCTCAACCTCAAGTCAATCTCGACTCCTGAAACCTTCGTTGAAGCAGGACCTTTCTATTCCTCCTGACTAATCCTAACAGGTATTCCCATTTCTAACCCTAGTACCGAGCTAGTGGTTTCTAAGTTAGATTTCTTGAGATTTTGTACTCGAAAATGCTTTGGACCAAATCTTGATAACTGGAATAATGTGTGGTTGAATTTACCTTTAGACCTTGTTGAAGCCATAGAAAAGAAGATAATTGCTCTAGTCAAATTCATGGTAAAGGAGTCTAAATTTTTTTTTGAGAAACTTGAAGCGAAAAGCAAAAGAAAAAGAAAAATTGATTAAGCTCAAGCAACGGCTACTGAAGCTACCTAATCAAAACCAATTGTTGCCCCCCAAAAACCTCAACACGTAGTGCTATTAAATAAAGGTAAAACTCTTGAAGTAAAGCCTGAAGCGATTGATCTTCATGTTCCCAATTCTGAACCTCCATCAAAAAGGGCTATGGGTGCTTCCTCTACTCATTCAGAGGGGAAAAATAAGGTCCAGTTGAGTTACCTTCCTCACATCTCCTTCCGTAAATCTCACACGAATATGTTCTGGCTAATGTCAAAGTCGATCTCCCAGATCGATGTTGATCTAAACAAAATATCCTCAACCTTCCTCACTGAAAATGCTGCAATGAGTGTTTCATGGTGAATTTACTATTTTTTTCTTCTTTACTTCAACTTTTCCTTATACCTCGACAATCGTCCTCTTATATGTTGGTAGGCTTGCCAAAATTTAATCCTAGCGAAAAAGAAACAAATAGAAACCCTTAGATAGGTTGAAGCTCTGGGGACTAAAAAAGAAGAGCTTTCCATTGAGAAAAATAATCTCTTTCAGAAAATGAAAGAATTGGAAGAATACTCCGACAGTCTAAATAAAACCCTACAGTAAACTTGTGGATCTTTCCAGACCACCCGAGGCCTCCTAATAGAATCTAATTCCAAACTAAAAGAAGTAGTTGAAGTCATTGTCAGGCTCGAGGCTCGTAAGCTTGAATAGGAGGATAAAAAAAAAATTGGTCCGATAAGCTCAACACCTTTGAAGCTAAACTCAAGAAAGTTGTCTCCAAGGGGGAGCAATGTGAGAAGTTTGAAGACCTGCTTAGGAAGCAGAAATTGAAGTGCCAAAAGCTTATAGAAAGGAATTTCTGGATTCATGCAGCCTGAGGCACCACGATGCTAAAGTGAAGCACTTCATTGCTGACACCCAACTATCTGAGCTAAGTGATAAAGAGAGAAAATCATTTCAAATGGAAGATATCTCTTATGATGAAAGTGTCAACTCTGAAGACAAGGATGAGGAAGCATGTAGTCAGCTTCATACTTATGCATCTGCTCAACCCCCTAGCATCGCAGAACCCCCTCTACTAATGAAAACCAATGACTCGCCTATTTCGAGCCCAAATCTGTTCTAGTAGTTGAGGAGTAGCTTAGACTTAATATTTTTCTTTTGATTGTTTTGTTATTCTGTGGCTTGGTTCCCTTTTAATGAAAGACTTTATTTATGATCTTCATCCCATTTTACTTGTCTCTATCTCTTATTCAAATGTCTGAAATGATAGTTAAGTATTTAACTTTTTATTCTGAGTCATGAATCAAAATGTATTGATTTTTTTACAACCCAATAGTTATGGCATTAGACCTAACCCCATGCATTGGGAAAAGGTTGGAAAGTGTTTATTCCAGATAGTTTGGACAGTATTGTGTCCGACCATTAATAGTTTCAAGGGTGTCATGATTTAAACTCGACAATTTGAGTTAAGCAGTTTATGTTTAGGCTAAGGACATGTTCTCTTATGTCAGCAATTGCCATAATCGCTAGATTGGATATAACAATGTGGAGTGTTTTAGAAACACAATTTAAATTGACGATGATACGAATCTACAAACGTTCATTAATGACAATATCATGAAAGTGAATATTAATATTAAAGATAGTACCCAACCCCCCCATTCCCTAAAAAAAAAAACCCAAACAGAGGGAATTTAAATCCAACGACAAAACTACTAATCAAAGAAAGAATTTGGATGAAAAATCCATAAATGTTCCGAGTTCCAACTTCGCGAAATTTTTTTGCCGTTCCTATTTTGAAGCTTGTCCTCCCTAGGCCGAGGGACAAATGTAAAAAGGTAAAGTCCTTCCCAATTTTGTCCATTTTTTTTTGTGTTTACCTCTTGTGTATTTTGAAAAGCCTTCTTTAGAACAAAGCCACCCACTTTGAAATTCTAAAGCCGAACCATAATATTATAATGTTGTGTTGCCATCTGCTGGTACTGGCCGAGGCAAATTGCTGAAGCTGTTCTCATCTCCTCGAACTCTTTGAGAGCCTATTTGAACATCTGATGATTGAGATGTAAAAGATCTCTTCCAATCCGAATCGTAAGTTTAAAAACCTCTGTTGGTAAAGATGTTTCCGTTTTGTAAACCAATGAAAATTGAGTTGCATTCATCGATTCCCTTATGGTAGTCTTGTACGCCCATAGTAACCCTGGTAATTCTGCAGTACATTTCCCATTCAACTCTTGAAGCCTTTTTTTCAAAGTGTTAAGGATTATTTTGTTCGTCGCTTCTGCCTAGTTGTTCCCTTGAGGATGTATCGGCGTAGAATAATGTATTCCAATCTTCCATGTGGAACAAAAATCTTTGAACTTCTGACTACGAATTGGGACCCATTATCCGTCACTATAATCCAAGGAAGGCCAAATCTGGTCACAATAATTTTCCAAACAAAAGTAACAACGTCTGAGTCCTTAATGTTTGTGTAAGATTCAACTTCCACCTACTTGAAAAAAAAATTTTTAGCCACCAAGATAAATTTATTTTGCCCAGGTGCATGAAGTAATGACCATATGATGTCCATCCATGATTAAATGAACAACCATGGACTATAAATAGAATTAAGCTCATTTGAGGGGACATGATGTATAGGTGGAAAATTTTGACACTTTTCACACTCCTGGGCATACCTTTCAAAATATTTTACCATCGTTGGCCAGGAAAAAACCTTATATCATTATCTTCTTAGCTAGCGATCTACTTCAAGAATGATTTCCACAGAATCCTTTGTGATTTTCTGTCATAACCTTTAGTGTTGAATTCGGCCCCATGCATTGAAGTAAAAGCCTAGAAAATGACATGTGATATAACTATCCTCTGAATATGCAGTAGCGTGCCACTTTTAATTTGAGCTTTCTTAGCTCGAACTTATCCCTTGAAAACTTTCCTTCTACAATATAAGCCATTAATTCTTGAAATCCAATATGAATCCTTTACTTAGACAACAGTGACCTCTGGCAACACAATGTTTCGATCTTCCAAAATTGCCATAGTATTGTATGTTTCCCTTCCACATGCACATTGGAAGCTACATCCACCAATGCATCATCATGACTACTCTCCGCCCTCGACAATTATTATTACTTTACTCCCTGCAAACCTGATATTAATTCCTTCGCCTTTTTTAAGTTTCCTGACATAGTAGGGTCTTTTGCCAAATACATTCCTTGTACTTGACTAAGTATTAGCTGAGAATCACTGAATACCTTTACTGAAATAGCCCCATTCTTTTTTCCAACTGCAGCCCTACTAACAATACCTTGTACTCAGCCTCATTAATTATGGCTGAGAAATGAAAACGTAATGAATGCTCAAGCAAATCTCCAAGTGAACTTTTAACAGTACTCATGCCCATGATCCTTGGGCATTAGAAGATCCCTCAACATAAATACTCCATTTTGATTTATATCACTCTGCTTTTTTATGAGCATCCTCACTCCCCACAGTGAACTCAGTGATAAAGTCAGCTAGAACCTAGGATTTGATTACAGTCCAAGGAGTGTAACGTACATCATAGCCACTCAACTCAGTTTCCTACAGTGCTATTCATCCAGCTAGATTAAGTTTATGCATAAAGACTCAAAGTGGGTAAGCTATGACCACTTCCACAATATGACTCTAGAAGTATGGCTTCAATCTTCGTGCAAAAATAATCAAAGGATATAATAGTTTTTCTAAATAAGTATACTTTGACTTGGCATCTTGCAGCACTTTGCTAATGGAGAAAATCATATTTTGATCTCTTTTTTCATTTCGAACCAGAATGAAACCTACAATACTTTCCAAAACCGAAAGATATAATAGCAGAATGTCCTTTTCCTTCCACTTAACCAGAAGTGGAAGGGAACCGAGATAGCTCTTCAGCTCTTTTAAAGCTGCTTCAAACTCAACTATCCACTCAAAATTGTTTCTCCCTTTCAACACCTTGAAAAACCTATGGCACCTATCCAAAGACCTTGAAATAAATCGGCTCATTGTCGCAATTCGTCCGTTCAACCTTTGAATATCTTTTTTGCACCATAGAGAAGGCATGTTAATCAATGCTCATATTTGATCTGGGTTAGCCTCGATTCTCCTTTGTGTTACATAATGTCCCAAGAACTTACTTGAAAACACTCCAAAGGTATTCTTCGACGGATTCAATTTCATTTGATAGATTTCCAATAACTCGAAAGTTAACTTAAGGTGTTTAAGGTGATCCTTGGCCTTCAAAGATTTAATCAGCATATCATCGATATAAACCTCTATTGTCTTATTGATTAGATATTCGAACATTCAGTTGACCAACCTCTGAAACGTAGCTCCTGCATTTTTTAGTCCGAATGGCATAACCTTATAATAATATGCTCCCTTTTTTATCATTAATGAAGTTTTTTCTTGATTCGAAGGGTGCATAAGAATTTGATTGTACACTGAAATGGCATCCAAAAAACTCATTACCTCATGCACTGTCGTTGCATCTATGAGTTGATCAATGATCAAAAGAGGAAAACTATCTTTTGGACAAGCTTTATTCAAATATGTGAAATCTATGCAAACTCAATTTCTTTCCATTCTTTTTTTTACTACAACGGTATTTGCCAACCAATTTGGATAATGCACATCTTCAATCATTTTATTTGCCATTAGCCTATCCACATCTTCATTAATTGCATGATTCTTCTTAGGAGCAAATGTCCTCATCTTTTGCTTAACCGGTTTGAAGCTCCGATCCATATTCAACTTGTGTGTTATGACATTTGGATCAATTCCAGGCATACTACTTGTATCCCATACAAAGCAACTCATTTTATCCTTTAAGAAAACTATTAATTTAGCCTTCTTTTTCTCTGATAATTTGGACCCCACCTGGGCTGTCTTCTCAGGTTTTTTAGGAGCTAATATGATTTTCTCTCTGGCATCCATATCATCTTTGAGTTCCATCGTCATAACTCCAAGATCCTGTAACTACTATTTAGTCCCTAAAGACTCTGGTGAGTCTTTCATTAAATCCATATAACATGTCTAGATGGTTCTCTTATCCTTTCTTACTACTTGTACTGCGTTTGTCTTCGGAAATTTAAGCATTTGGTGTAGAGATGATGTTACAGCATCCATTTGGTGAATCCATGGCCACCCTAACATTGCATTGTAGCCCGAATCATTATCGACCACCATCATCGTACAAAAAATCATTTTTTTTGCAGAGTAACCGGTATCACAATTTTTCCTATCACAGAGCTTCGAGTTCCATTGAATACAAAAAAAATCATTTTTTTTGCAGGGTAACTGGCATCACAATTTTTCCTATCACAGAGCTTCGAGTTCTAATAAATGCCACTAACATGGTCATTGTATTCTAAATTAAAGACTTATCGTACTTCGTCTGCCTTAGAGTTGCTAAGAAAAAGACTTACGCCGAACTCTTTTTATCTGCCAAAACTCGTTTTACTAAAAAAATTGCAAAGTGGACTCGGATAACCAGAATATTATCATGTGGGAAATGTAAACCTTGCCTATCTTCTTCGGAAAACAAAAATTGGCAGGATGCCAAACTTTTTGTAACCCGTAGCTGACAATGAAGATACTTCAGTTAATTGCATATGCCTCCTTTTTGCTGCCATTGTTTCTCTTCCACTAGCCATACCCCCATGGATGCAATTTAATTCTTCATCATTCACATTGAGTTCTTCCTCTATTCTCTTTTCTCATATCCCAAAGTTTATAATGGACCCCTATGTTCTAATTACTAGTGCGCCTGTCTGCCTTTGTGTTGTATCTAACGCCCACAAAAATTCCTTTAGGTACCCCATTCGAACTAGAGTTTCTACTTTAACTCTGAAAAACTTGCACTCTTTGGTTTCATGATTGTATCCCTCATGAAAGACACAAAACCTTCCTGAACTTCTCACCTTCGGATCTTCATTCAATTTTAGAGTCCATGTCACAAATTTTTTCCCTTTCAAATGTTTAACAATGTCATATGCTGAAATTCTAAAAGGATATTGCCATCTGAATTCCCTTGGACTTCCACCTTGCCTCGAGTATTGTGGTAATGTATGTTTTCCAAGTGAAAAGTTTGATTTCTTTGCTATTAGTAGACCCCATCTGTCTTGAAAATTCCTTCATCCAGTGTCCGCTACAAAATTTGTCACTGATTCAAGCCTTGGATCCCATCCATTTTCGCTTTTGCCCCATTTCAACTCTTCATATACTTTGATATATTTGGCAGCTCATTCAATCGTTTGTGCTAAAGTATCAAGTGTGTTTCTCACCAATGAATAAAATAAAAGTCCATCTTGAACAATCCCTTCTGAAATGCCTCTACCGCCACAGATTCATTACATCTCGGAATCCTATATGCTTATCTATTAAATTGTTGAGTGTAATTCTTTAAAATTTCTCCCTTCCTTTGAACGATAGAAAATAGAAAATTGGCCTGCTTCTTGAACTAGATAATCTATGCAAATTAGGCTTTAAAACTCATCGCTAGTTCATTAAAAGACCAGATTGATCCTAATTGAAGACTATGGTACCAAGATAGTGCAGCTCCTGTCAAACTTGTCGAAATGATTTTGCATATCATAGCCTCCAATTTATCCCCAAGAATTCTGAAGGTCATCATTGTATCATGATACATCACAATGTGATCTTTCAAATCAGTGGTTCCATCAAACAACACAAAAGAAGGAAAACTAGCCCTGGATGATGGTGCAACCTTAGTTATTCTTCTTGCGAATAGAATTTGCACCAAACTCATCAGCCATTCTTCATCCTCATTCTGATTAATCCTCATCTACCTTTTCAATTCTCTCGAACTGCTTTGGCTATTTTGTAACCGTTCTATTTCTTTTATCTCTTTGAGTCCTAAATATATGTGCAGAAGACTTCACCTGCTTAGCATGGTTAGTAACATTTTGGGCCTCCATAACTAGATTGCCTTTTCATCCTGTTGCATTATGATTCTCCTGACTCGGATGTTCCTTCACTCCTGAGACTGCCATTAGTATGTTTGCCTGTGCTGAACCCATTAGTAATTGGAATTCTTGGCGCTGTGAAGGGTTAATTTGTGAAAATTGTGATGGACCCACATTTTTCGCCACTAGAACTTGGTTTGGAAGAACCAAAACTTCTGGTTGAGTTGTCCGAAACACTGGGGTAGTTAAAAGTTGTTGAATGGGCAATCAAACTTGAGTGGGTTGTTCAACCCGTGCAAGAAACAAATCAAATTTTTGAGTACAATTGTCAAATTGTTGACTCTAAATTTTTGAGACGTTATTCTTGGCTGGTGGATGTTGAAAGTCCAACTGTGGGAACTGCTGAATTGTCTAGATTTGACATCAAATTGTAATCACAAGAAAAAATGTTAGAAATCAAAAATCTAGAACTCGAAAAGAACTTAAATCTAGAAGTATAGTCACATGAAAGATGTGAAATACCCCTATCTGATGCACCAAACTATGAATGGAATTTTCTGTTTCAACCGTGTTCTGTCTAAATCAGCCTGAAAAAGAGCTAGAATAAGGTGAAAAATCCTTTTAGCACCAGTGTAGTACCTACCAATGGGACTCCAACGCTTAAGTTAGTACCACTTAGCGAATACTTTAATTAAGTTTAAGTTTAGTAGCTTCAGTCTCTCCTTACCTCTTCGCTCATTTATTTATAGGCTGCATATGTCACCATGAACTTGTAACTACTCCGAGTTTTAATGGACCTCGTGATTGATTAAAGAAAATAACTAATTTGGAGTTACTCATGCACATAATGTTACATATGACGTTGGGTTCTCTGAACAAATATATGAACGCTTAAGATATTTTATTAAGGCTTGGATGTAGATGTCTCAAAATAAAATGAATGTAAGCCTTTTGCCTCTTCATTTACGGAAAGTGTCTTGAACCTTCCCAGACCTTCAGAATAATGGACCTTTATAAACTTATGTCATCACATAATTCCGAAGGTTTAAGCTTTAATTACAATCTCCAATGCTCTGACTAGGTCACCTTTGGAATTGTGGTTCGGAGCTTACTCACCAGGTCTTAAATACCATCCAAACACGTAAAACTTTCTAAATCTGACCTCCTGACCAGAAGTCTGAAAGGTTGTCCTTAAGGTGTAAATATTGTTCACAATGACCCACTAGTAATCCATCGCCATTGGTTGAAAATAGTAAAACTTTTATATCACATTATCATCTGGTATAATAAGATTGGCTTAGTTGCCTACTGTTTAGACCATATATTAAATTTTCCAAATTAATATTTTAATTTATTGAAATATTATTTTAAAGGTGGGTAAAATGCAATTGTCCCACATTGATAAGAAATGAAAATGCTTTGGATTTTGTCAAGTATAAATGGGTGGCATAGAATTTGAAATTGGCATTAGTTCCACATCGGAAGCGCAACAAGCATCTTATTATCTCTTCACTTATAAATTGCAGCTTCATCAACATTGAAATGATCTCTCAATCAATAAACAACTACAACATAGATTACTTAGTTAATTCTCGTTATAATTTACTTTAACTAGTCAAGTGTTATTAGTATGTTCTCAGTTAAAATTTTATTTTTAAGTCTTTTAATCTTGAAGGCAATTGTAATATTTTAATTATTTTGTTCTCTATAATTAATACAATCATTTAAGTAATTTGATTTAATTGCTGCATTTTTTATTTTTTTTAACTGTTATAAATTTAAAATGACACGTTTGCACGCTAAAAAAGGACAGAGATTTATTTCAACACCTACAGGACCATTTATATATATAAAACTATGTCTTTTATCAGAGAATTCTTTATTTAATTAAATTCAAGATGTGCATGTGGCAAATGCTCATTGGTCATTGTATTATTAATTGTTATTTTAATTTAAATCTCAAATCTTAAGATGGAATGTGACCACTTTTAACACTTTACAGGAAAAATATCTAATTTAATAAAGTCACAAAATTCTAGAATTTTTGTGCAGATTTGATATCCTGCAAAATATTTCATGACTTATCTGCCAAATATGATTATGTGGATACTCAAAATAGAATCCACATGTTTTGACCCCCACTTGGTTTTACGTAATTATCTTTTAGGTTTTTAAAATTAAAAACTTAAAAGAAAGTGAATTTGTCAGGTAACTAGTTAAATTTCTATATATAATATTATGTGAAACAAATTTTTAGTATTCATATAAGTATGTCTTGTAAAATAAGTCGGAAACTATATCTCTAGGAGATCAATTCATTCTATACATATGCACACGCATAACGTCATATATGATTATAGAGTACCATGCATTATCTACCATTCTACCATTCTAAATGTGATTTTAATTAAAAAAAACATGGCGATGCACGCAACCATAGCTAATAAGACTTAAAAACAAAAAGCAAAAATAAAATAAAAAATTCTTTCAAAAAGGATTTGTTATCAAGTATTTGTAGATTTAGTGTTGTGGTATATTTTAGATCAACTCGCAAATACATAAATCAACAAGTAATAAACTGGTTTAAAATTAAGGAAACATGTATCGATCCCACGAAGAATAATGTCTCTAATTATTGGAATTAAATCAATTGTAAAATTAAACTAACAAAAATAAAAGAGAGTTAGTTTTTTAATGAAAGATTGTTGTTGTGTAACCAGGCATGAATTAAAATGAAAGCAATAATAAAAACAAAAGCAAGGCAGCAAGTAAAATTTTACAGATTTTAAGAAACAAGGATTATGACTTCATCACTATTACTCATATTTAGTCCTAATGCAATATAAATTCATAGATTAACCCCTCTTTAATCACAAATAACTAGAAGTTGATTTCTCAATGCATTCTAATCTAGCAAGCACAACGTATTTAATTATCTCTAATCTAAATATGGAAATTTAAGCCCTAAGACATGCAAACCCAATAAAACATATTAAAGTTGTCACTAAGGCATGCAATATTTCTATAAACATGTATTTTATTGCCCATCCATACTTATATCCCTTATTTCTAAGCCAATAAAAATACTTAATCAATCCACATTTTTATGGAAGCAATAAGAACTACAATAAAATATTAACCTTACACATGAATCAAACTAAATATGCATTAAAAACTAAATACTTGTAATAGAGTTACATCACAATCCTTATAGAAAAATTAGTTACACATGATTTCTAAATTATCCATCAAACAATAAAGAAATATCATAGATTAAATAGAGAAAATGAATCAAATAAAATAGTTGATGGCTGCTGGAATTTATTCTTCAAACTTCAATCATTGGCTTCTCCAAACTATGATCAAGGTAGCAAGTGTGACTCCTCCAATGGTTTGGTCGAACCTCCTTGTACCTTGCTTTGTGTAGCACAACTTTGCTATGAATTAACTAACAAAAAACTGAACAAAAACCTAAAAGAAAAGCTTTGCTTCCGTGAGGAAGAGAGAAGAGAGAGAAGTGCGGCAAATGAGAGGAAAGGGCTGTTGAAGAGATGATGATTTTAGCCTTCAAAGTACTCATCTATTTATAGGAAAGGTTATGAGAGGTTTAACCCTAAGGTACCTCTAAAACCTAGAGAATATAGGAGATAGCATGAAAATCATAATATCAACTCCTACATTCTCTACATGGCTGGCCATACCAAGGGTAATGATATATTTGTGTCTCATGTTCACACTAGGGATAGAGATACTTTCCTTATCTTCTTAGGAATCATAATCAATCTCTAATTTCCCTTTCTTTTATCCCAAATATTATTCCAATTAAAATAATTAGAATAATCTGACCTTTTATATGTCATGTGATGTGGCAAATTCGGACACATGGCTGATATGTGGTGACATGGCAGTCTAATCACAATGGTAGTCCTAGTAAGTATAAAACTTTCCTTTTTTATCTTCAATAACCGTCAGGCAAATTCCAAATACACCAAATGAACTCCGAATCCAATGATTTTTGTTACAAACGTTAGGTCAGTGTCTTAGCTTTCCATTCCAATATTGATCGCACAATTTTGAGATCAGGAAGACACTCAAATCTTCATTTTCCCAAGACAGTGTAAATCTGCTGCAACTGATGAATTTGCTGAATTTGTAAATCAAACTAGCATTGATTGGCCAAACCATTTGCAATGAAACTTCGTAGCATTGAAGCATATTGAATCAGAAATCATTAACAACTGAAATTGCACAAAAATTCTAAGTGTGGCTCCAAATATGATTTTCTCAGTAAAGGTTGCTCATAAATACGGTAATTCCAGCATTTGTCTTTTTTTTTACTAAAAATAGAAAAATACATTAATTAAGTACTTTTCATCAACAATTAATTATAAACTAGCTCAGATTCAATTTAAAAAGTGGCATAAAAATATTAACATTTTATGTCTATCACTTAGTCCAGTAGTAAACCTATTGAAATAGATAAGCATTTTGCTTCTTCATTTACGAAAAGTATTTTGAACTTTCTTGGACCCTCGGAATAATAGACCTTCATGAACTTATGTGATCACATAATTTTGAAGGTTTAAGCTTTAATTACAATCTCCAATGCTCTGACTGGGTCACCCTTGGAGTCGTGCTTCGGTGCTTAGTCACCAAGTCTTAAATACAACCTAAACACTTAAGACTTTCTGAATTTGACCTCCCAAAAGTCCGAAAGGTTATCCTTAAAGTGTAAATATGGTTCACGACTAGAAAAGGTCAAGTCAAATTTAATAGTCTTCCACATTAAATATTTCTCAATACCAATTCCTTCCTGCAGTGAAGATGAAAGCAGTAAATTTTGACAAATAAATAAATAAAAAGATTTAAACACTTAATTCAAAGGTTGCAGACCCAGCACAAAGGTAGTTCATGACTTTATTATTGGAAAAACAAAAGGTAGTGTGCACATTGTTATAGGAGTGAGCATGTAAAAAAAGTCCAAAAGCTTAAAATTCGATCAAATTCATTTGAAAAAAAGTTCGGTCTAAATTCAGTCCAAACTTGATATTGTCCAAGTTTGAGACTGTCCAATTTCATCTTGGACTAGGCTCAGACTTTAAATTTTTAATATAGACCATGCTCGAAGCCCAACTATTTTGGCCGGTCGAAGCCCATTCATTTGCAATTGAAATCACGTGCTCTACACGTGAGCATGCCCCAAAATTCCCCCCACATCCCCCACACTCGGCCAAATTTCCCCAGACCTCCCCCCCCCCCACCCCCACACGCGCGAACTAGATTTCCCCAAAATTTCCCCCACCCTCGGTCTCTGCTCCCTCAGCTCGCCGATATCCCCCCGGTCTGCGTACCAAAGCTTGCCGATATCCTCCCCCGCGATTGAGCCTCGACCCCAAAATTTCAGCACCAAAGCCCTCCCTCCCTCCTTCCCTCAGCCTCGCTGGTATCCCCACCCTCCCCCCCCCCCCCCCCNAATGCTTTTCAGTTTCAAATTCAAAATCTAAAAAAATAGACTTCTATTGAACTTTAACTTTGTATTATGTGATATCTTTTAGTAGCCTAATATCAGTTGGGATATTGAGTTCTTAATTTTTCCATTTTCTCATCGAGTCATAACCGAGTTTGCTAATGTGAACTCTGCCTATCATGTTATTTATTTTTTAATGTGCATGTTAATTTTTATTTTATACATTACTACAAATTGTCAATATCAAGATGCTTCTCACTCTTATTGTGGCATCTTAGGCAGCAATGCAAGTGTTGTCCTAGACCCTGCTCTGTCTCTTTGTTATTTATATCAATTGTATTAATTGGGTACTGCTAACAATATATCAAATATGTCTAATTGTTCCTGTCTTTAGGGTATTACTTTAAATATATAAGGCATGTATAAGTTTCTTTCTTGAAACATTTGGTCTGATGTGGATTAGACTTTGACGAAAGAATTCATTTAACATTATTGTTTTTAAAAAGGCCTGATAATGGAAGTATAATGCTGAAAATGCACACTCATATATATGTTTCTATGGCAAACTGTTGATTGTTCATAATTGTCATTGTAGGTGGTGCAACATTAAAGCACTTCCAGGTGCCAATCGGTTGGTTAAACATTAGGGAAGTCATGGAGTGCCTATGGCAGAGGCTTCAAATTCTCCAAGGGATAACATAGAAACCAAGATTTATTTTCATACTGGTATTCTTTATTTGCGTTGCTTTAAACTATAAATATTTGTATATAGTTATTTATCTGTTTGTATGATAAATTTGTAGTGTAATGTATTGGAAAATTATTCACTAAGCATGTAATAGGACAAGTGCTTAGTGAATAATTTTTGAACACTTTATATCAAATGTTTTAATGTTAAATGAATTTTACAGTGTTGTTTGACTATTTATTCTATTTGAATTGTTATACTTACTGATAATATTCAATGGCATGTGTGTGAATGGAATAGACCATATTAACATTAAAATGGGTGAAAAAAAAATTAATTGAAAAAATATAGCTGGAAACAACAAAAAATTGGTTTTCCGTGACGGGAAACCGTCACAAAACCGTCACAACAACTATGTTTATGTGACGGTTTCGAACAGTAACAATTATATATCAGTGACAGAAATTCGTCACAAAATTGTCACAGATGAGTGTCGTTGGCGACACAAAATAAAGGGTCAGTTGGGCAACTGTGACGGGAATCCGTCACAAAGTCGTGACTAAGCCGCACAACTGTTACGGTAAGTTGGCCGTCACAATTAAGTAACAGTGACGGTTAGCCATCACAGTACTGTCACAAATATCGTTATTGTGACGGAATAGGATCCGTCACTTAATCCTTGCCGGCGGTGGCTCGCCGGAAAATTACAATGGGTTGGCATATAAGTGACGGATTTTTGCCGTCACTTAAACTACGTTTTTTGTGACGATGAACAGTAAACGGTCACTGAAAAGAATTTGTGTCGGGGCTATTGCGAAAGCACTGTGACGGGTTAGTTACCGTCACAGTTGGTGGATTGTGTGACGAATCCGTCACATATACTATACGTTGTGACGAATTTGCTTCCGCCACTAAAGGTTAATTTTTTTTGTAGTGCTAATACGTACCTTTTGTGATTAATTAGCAAATGAAAAATTAATACCCTCTTGCTGTATGAAAATAAATATAACACAATATAC
This sequence comes from Ochetophila trinervis, assembly GCA_003254975.1. NCBI lineage: Eukaryota > Viridiplantae > Streptophyta > Magnoliopsida > Rosales > Rhamnaceae > Ochetophila > Ochetophila trinervis. Next base: position 268,075 of record QANX01005453.1, read on the forward strand.
TTGAGGAAACAACATATTTCAATCGCTAAGCAATACAAAATCATATGATAACATGTTATACAAACATATACATAAGTAGGATTCTTTCTACCACTATCCTATGAACTTTTTTCATGTTTGCCTTTTAGTCCTTAACACTTTCTTTTGTCATTAATTGTAATCCCTAAACTTCTTAAGCAGCGTATCTGTTTCTCTAGCCTTTTATTTTTAATCAATGAAGCATGTGAACTCATGTATAAGGCTGTACTCAAGGATACAAAATTTCAAAATTGGTCAAAATGTTAAAAGTTAAAAATATAAAAATTTTGATGGGAATATGGATAAAAAAAATTAAAAAGAATAGTAAAAATTTATAAAAAAGTATGAAAATTTTTAATAAAATTTTATAATAAATTTGTAATTTTAATTATATGGCTCTAAACATATATTTTAACTTATAATTAATTAATAATTAAATTTTTTATATCTTATTTTAACTAAATAAATTTATTTAATTGGATCAATTTTGTGTAATTAAGTCACTTTTGTATAAACGGATTAATTTTGTATAAATAAATTGTATTCACTTAAATTAATTTGGTTAATAAATGGATTATAAAAATTATATTGTATTACATATTTATTAAACGGATCGTATTCAAATTGAAATTCTTTGACACGGTTAATAAATAAATCGCATTCAAATTAAATAATTTTAACATAATTAATAAATAAATTAATACAAAAAATCTGCCGACACGAATTGCTATCCTTAAATCAGATTGATCTGATACTGTGCATGGTCAAAACTCTTCGACAGTCCTACGGACCGTACCAAACCAGTCGTAAAATGCGTCTGGCGCGGACCGTACTTTTTATTTTTATTTATTTTTATTTTTTCTATATATAACAAATTTATATTTAAAATTCAAACTTGCAATTAATTTAGAGATCCTCTTGCGAAAGTGAAAACAAAAGGGAAGATATTCAGATAGAATTCAGACTTTTTTTTTTTTTTTTTTTTTTTTTTAGCTAAAAGAGAATTCACACTTTATTTGATCAGCAGTAGTTTTACGCTGATATAAGATTTTTTCTTTTTCTTTTTCTTTCTTTCTCATTATTCCAAGACAATTTTCCCGCGATATGCTTAGCCGCAAAAAAACAAAAGGGCTTTGTCAACAGTCAACACTACAAGCTTTTACGAGAAGCATCAATGAGGGCCCTGGTTTGGTGTCTGAATCAAATTGTGTACTCCATGAATATTATATGCTGCACTTGATCCGCGAGATACTGCAGAATATTCAACACCAAAACAATGATGAATATATATATATATATATGTATGTATAATGTATGGGTAAAAATATTGGACAAATTTAAGCAGCTTTTCTATATAATTTTTTTTTATGATTTTTTCATGGAGGATAAAAGTCATATATTTTTTTGTGAATCAAGTAAAGAAGGTTCGTGCACTCTCCATTTTCGTTCTCAATAGTGCCCAATTTCGCTATTGAAAACTGTAGCACAATAATAAAAGCTAAGAATTTTTTATCATAATTATATACATACTTTATGTCATTTTGTCACTGCAGCATCTGTGCAAATTGTTTGGTAGCTGTGTGTAGATATGTAAACCCTTAATTTAGTTTATTAACGTAAAGGGTTTTACTCGTTTAGTTGTTTTGAGATCTAGGATTAAATTTTGTTTTGGTTGAAATCATTAGTTGAGTTTCATTTTATAGTGGATTTATAACATGTTTGATGCGTTTTATTGATTTAAATTGGTCTGATTTGTGGTAAAAAATTTAATTTTTTTAAAAAAATTTGCCCAATATTCATTATCTTTGAGTTTTGTAACTCCGGCAATGATTGGCCAAATTGTCACTAAAAAACATATGGAAATCAAACAAGGATCAAAACCGTTTAAACGTTGACAAAAATAGAAGTGAAATGAGAAAGATTTTATCGGGTCGGGACACGGGTCGTGCGACCCACAAGTCTTGCAAACCAGGTCAAGAGCGACCCGCTGAAAGTAGAAGACCTTTACGTCAGCATTTGATTTTTTCTTAAACAGAAAAAAATAAAATAAAATAAAAATGTCAGATTTTGAAATTGATTGTTCAAATTGAGCTCAACCAAAGGGATTCAAGGGCAGGCTCTCTTCCTAGGGACAGTGGACTTTGCCACTGGATGGTTTTTTTCTTTTAGATTCCCTCATATGCTTTTTGTCATTGACAGTTACACCAAGTTTTATGGACGTTGTAACACCGACATTTCGATGCCAAGTCCCTCCTATCCACCATGGACAGAATTAAGTTATTCAATCAATTGTGTTATTTTAATATGTCTACCGATAATAATAATAGTAAAAAATAAATGGAAGTCGAGATTTGTGATTTTGCACAAATAAGAACATCTATTGAGTTTGCGATTCATCTTCTGAGTTGTTTCCATTTATGTTAAAGAAAATAAACATAAACATAAAAATAATACCAGATACAGAAGATTTTTACGTGGTTCAAGATTTTTACATTGTTCAACAGAGTAAACTATGTCTACATCCACGGTGCTCCGGTAACGGAGCTTATGCTATAACCTCAGAGAAGTTAAGAAGTTACAATCTAAACACATTCTACACACAATAGAAACACACAAATATTCTACTCACATACACTCATAATGATTTACACTCAGTAAATCTCATACAACTCACACAGAAGTTTAACAATGAAGAAGAAGAAGATGAATAGAATTATTACAAATACTCAGAGCCTTTCTCACTACTCTCTCTCTAAAAACCCTAGAAAAGTTGTGCACTCCTCTCGGCTTCAGGGCAAACAAAACTATATAACTGAAACAGTGCATCAGAAGATCCGAAGACTTAGAGGCTGCCACGTCAAATTATCGCAGACGACTCAGGAAACCAACCAACCTCAGCAAAACGCACTGTATCACTAATAGAATATGAAACACTAAAACAGTAGTGATAAACGATAATAATAATGACAGTAATTAAGAGTAATAATAACAAATACAGTAAATTAGGATTAATTATCTAACAAATCTCCACCTAATCCTGAATTACCTTGAATTTCTCTAAACATTATAGCATAAACTCAAGACCATCATCACACAGATTATGAAAAGAAAAAATATTAGTTAGCTCCAATTTGAAGCAACTTCTTGCAGGTATTAAATTTACCCACTGGAAGCATCTTAGTTCCCATATCAGCTGGATTAAGATCTGTAGAAATCTTATTAAGACTATACACACAATCAAAAACTAAATTTCTAATAAAATGATATCTAACTTGTATGTGTTTTGATCTCTCATGAAATACAGAATTTTTACATAAATGAATAGCACTTTTACTATTTGAAAATAGCATTACCTCATGAGTCAAGACTTTTAACTCCTCTAACAAACCTTTTAACCAAATTGCTTCTTTAGCTGCCTCAGTTGTAGCTATATACTCAGCCTCTATAGTAGATGTGACTTCCAGCTTACATAACTTCCACATAAGGTAAACATATAAGAAGAGATAGATTTACGATTATCTCTATCACCTGCAACATCAGAATCCATAAAACCAAGCAACTCAACACCAGTATAATTCCTTTTATAAATCAAACCCTCAGTCTTGGTTGATTTCAAATTTTTGAGAAACCATTTCATAGCTTTCCAGTGACCCTTTCCTGGATTAGACATATAACGACTCAAAATACTAATTGAAAAAGCTAAATCATGTCTGGTACATAGCATGGAATACATAACATAACCAACAACATTAGAATAAGGCACAGAAAGCATATCGTCTTTTTCAAACTCAGTAAAAAGGCATTGTTCAAAAGATAGTTTGAAATGACCACCAAGAGGAACATTCACAGGTTTAGAATCATCCATAGAAAATTTGGAAACAACATTTTTCAAATAAGATGATTGAGATAAATTCATAGTACCATTAGGCATATTTCTCTCTATGTTAATTCCCAAAATTTTCTTAGCACAACCCAAATCTTTCATTTTAAACTCAAATTTCAATAACTCTTTAATATTTTGAATAACAGAAAGATTAGGACCAGCTAATAACATATCATCAACATACAGAAGTAAATAAATAGTTTTATCAGTTATAAAATCTTTGAAATAAAAACAAGTGTCAAATTGACTTCTCACAATACCAGATTTAGTGACAAAAGAATCAAACCATTTATACCACTATCTAAGGGATTGTTTAAGGCCATAAAGGGATTTTCTTAATAAACAAACTAACTCAATGCCTTTTTCTTTAACCTTAAATCCTTCTGGCTGTCTCATGTAATTAACCTATTCTAAATCACAATGCAGAAAAGCTGTCTTGACATCCATCTGTTCTAGTTTCCAATCAAACTGAGTAACTAGAGCTAGAACAGTTCTAATAGTGGTGTATTTGACTACAGGAGAAAAAATCTCATTGTAGTCAACACCTTCAACCTGAGTGAAACCTTTGGCTACTAGCCTAGCCCTAAACCTAACAGGTTCATCACTAGACATCCTTTCTTTTACTTTGTAAATCCGCTTACACTCAACTGCCCTTTGTTGGCTAGAGGGTTTCACTAGATCCAAGGTTCTATTTAAGTGGAGAGACTTCATTTCCTCCACTATGGCTTCCTTCCATTTGCTAGACTGCTTAGATCTAATGGCTTTTAAGTATGTCTTTGGTTCAGAATCTGAAAGTTCTAAGAAAGCAATAAGGGCATAAGCTAAATAATCAGCAAAGGCTAATCTCTTATTAGGGATTATCTTTCTTTTGGCTCTATCCCTAGTAAGAAGGTATCCTGGAGTTACTATCTCCTTAGAATTAGAACCAGGGACTTCTTCACTCTCTTAACAGCTCTCGGATTGACTCTGGAATCCTAAAACAGTGGGCTCAACTAATTCAATTCATTCATGAGTAAGCTTAGTAGACTCAGAAGGTTTGCTTAAGGTATTCTCCACCTCAGAAAATAACTCAAGCTCTCTAGTAGGTTTACTCTTTTGGCTTTCAAACTCAAGCTCACTCTGACCACTATGTTTACAGAGCATTTTACTCTCATCAAAGATAACATCTCTGCTAATGATGACCTTAAAAATTTGACCTTTTTTATCCCATAATCTATACCCTTTTACTCCCTGAGGGTAACCTAAGAAGAAACACTTTAAGCTTTTAGGTTCAAGTTTACCTACTTTTTGGTGTGCATAAGCTACACAGCCAAACACTCTCAAATTGCTATAGTCTAGAACCTTTCAAGACCACATATGCTCAGGGGTACTAAACTCTAGGGCAGAGGAAGGGGACATGTTGACTAAATAGATAGCAGTCATAATGGCTTCTCCCCAAAATAAAGAAGGTAAACTAGAAGAGATTAGCATACATGTAACCTTATCTAACAGGGTTCTACTCATTCTTTCAGCAACCCCATTCTGTTGGGAAGTATGTATAACAGTCCTATGCCTAAGGATACCATTAGTGGTGCAAAATTTATCAAACACCCTATTGCAGATCTCAAGGCCATTATCTATCCTAAAAACCTTAATAGAATTTCCTACTTTGTTTTCTACTAAGGTTTTCCATTCTTTAAACTTGGCAAATGATTCATTTTTAGTTCTTAGGAGACTTATCGAAACTTTTCTAGAAAAATCATCAACAATGGACATAAAGTAATATTTACAAGTTTGGGTTTGGATACGTGAAGGACCCCATAAATCAATATGAATATAATCAAGCACAGATTTAGCCTTATTTACACTCACATTGAAACTCAAACTATGTTGTTTTTCTAACACGCAGATTTCATAGAAGTCCAGCTTACTGATTTTATCCTTACAAAAAACATTCATTCTATTTAGGTAATACAGTCCTTTTTCACTCATATGACCTAACCTTTGATGCCACAGAATAGTATTATCAACAAAGTCATTCACAGAAGTATTAAGATAATCATCACAAGTATTACCAAGCAATATATACAGTCCATTTCTTTTAGTTCCTTTCATGACAGTTAAGGAACCTTTACATATCTTCATTTTGCCATTTTGAGTTTTACATATATAACCACATTCATCAAGCATGCCAATAGAAATCAGATTCCTTTTCAGATTAGGCACATTTCTTACATTAGTAAGGAATTTAACATATCCATCATGCAGTTTAAGTTTAACACTACCAATGCCAACTATATCACATGAAACATTATTTCCTAGCATAACTTTTCTAGTAGTTAATTCAGAGTAATAAAAAGAATTGACATCAGGGCACATATGGAAAGAACATCCAGAATCAAGCACCCATTCATAATCAGTAATAATAGAATAAACCATTAAAACTTCACAAGGAGACTGATCAGAGGAGATAGTAGACAGTTCACCAGAGACAATTTTATTATTACCATTATTTAAATTCCGTCCTTTTTCATTTTCATCCCTCTTTTTTATATAACAATTCTTAATCAAGTGACATGGTTTCTTACAATAGTAATAGAGCCGATTACTGTTATTAACTTTCCTATTATTCTGATTATTGAAATTATTTCCTAATCTTTGCTTATAATTACTCTTAGAATTATACTTGTTCTTATTAAAATTGCCATTTTTAATAAAAGGCCTTCCTCTCACAAACAAACTTTCATTTTTAATTTCATTTTTAAACTCTAATTCATGTGATCTTAGAGCATTAGAAACTGAATCTAAAGTGAGAGTATCTCTACCATACTTTATTATATTTTTCACATCTTTAAAAGACTCAGGCATAGAATTAATCAATATGACAGAATAATGTTTTTCAAAGAATTTTTCACCACAATCAGTAAGGCTAAGCATTAAACGATTATACGCATCAAGATTAAATTCAAGATCTTTATTAGCATCCATCTTAAGACTAAAGAATTTTTCTAATAAACGAATATGATCAGGCAAAGATTTAGTAAGAAACAAAGATTCAAGTTTAGTCCAAAGTTCAGTAATATATTTTACCTCGTTCACTTTCCGAAGCACATAATCAGACAAATGCAGAATGATTGTGCTAAAAGCAATTTCATCCATTTCTACCTTTTTAGTGTCGTTTCTCCTAGAGATGTAAGAACCATCAATTGCTCTAGCAATTTTCATTTGAACTAGAACAGCTTTCATCTTTCTTCTCCACAGTAGAAAGTCTCCCTTACCATCAAAAACCTATACTTCCACTTTAGCAGACATGATGGTAAAATTAAAAAAATATATATAGAGAATAGAAAAGACATAATAGAGAGAAAGTATATATGTATCTGTGTATATACAATTACTCAGTGAGAGAGGAAAAATAGAATGACCAGCTTATATAACACTTAGTAAAAGAAAAAACAGAATAAGCAAGTTATTCAACACTAAGTGAATGAGAAACAGAATAAACGAATTATTCACCACACAGTAAATGGAAAAACAGAATAAACAAATTATTCAACAAACAATAGAAAGAAAAACAGAATAAACAAATTATTCAATACACAGTATGAGAAAAAATAGAATAAACAAATTATTCAACACACAGTATGAGAAAAAACAGAATAAACAAATTATTCAACACACAGTAAAAGAAGAACAGAAACTGATCAACCTTGAAAAGTTGATCCAATAGCTCTCGTCCTCTTAAAGAAAACCAGGACCTCCACTCTATGGTAAAAAAATCGGGTCTAGGCAAATTCTTTAAAGAAACTTTTGATTTCCTAAGGAGACACACACACAGAAACTAAAGAAAAAGGTTGAGGCTCTACGGATCTTTAAAGAACAAGTAAAACCAACGGTTTTTTTCCGAAAAAGACGATGATCCAAAAAGTAAACTTCAAAAGACGAGGACAAGGCCAAGAAAAATACAAAGAAAAAATATTCAAAGAGCATGAAAGATTTAAACTGTTAATCTTTACGGACCTACAGTGTTTCCACTGCAAAGCCTTCTCAGATTAAAAGAAAAAATCCTTCAACAAGAAAAACAAAAAACCAAAGTAAAGCATAAACAATAAATTTTAAGAACAAGGCTCTGATACCAAATGTTAAAGAAAATAAACATAAACATAAAAATAATATCAGACACAGAAGATTTTTACGTCAACAGAGTAAACTCTGTCTACATCCACGGTGCTCCGGTAACGGAGCTTATGCTATAACCTCGGAGAAGTTTAGAAGTTACAATCTAAACACGTTCTACACACAATAGAAACACACAAATCTTCTACTCACATACACTCATAATGATTTACACTCAGTAAATTTCACAAAACTCACACAGAAGTTTAACAATGAAGAAGAAGAAGATGAACAGACGAATTACAAATACTCAAAGCCTCTCTCACTAGTCTCTCTCTAAAAACCCTAGAAAAGTTGCGCACTCCTCTCAGCTTCAAGGTAGACAAAACTATATAACTGAAACAGTGCATCAGAAGATCCGGAGGCTTAGAGGCTGCCACGTCGAATGATCGCAGACGACTCAGAAAACCAACTGACCTCATCAAAACGCACCATATCACTAATAGAATATGAAACGCTGAAATAGTAGTGATAAAGAATAATAATAATAATAATAATGACAGTAATTAAGAGTAATAATAACAAATATAGAAAATCAGGATTAATTATCTAACAATTTCTTTATGAATGTCTAATGATGGAATGGATCAGGTTTTGCATGCTCTACAATGCATATTCACAAACAAGATAAAGAAAAATGATTTACACATTCTGATCTTTTAACTTTGGAATTATTTGCATTTTGCTTGGATTTCAATAAAATTTACTTATACATATGTATATATGTATGTAAACATGTCTGTACGTACGTACATACACAGGGAGCAATTGGAATTTTCCAATACATATAACCATGCACTAATTTAATTTACTATGTCATAAATTGGCACATGTCAAAATTTTTATATATTTTATATATATATATATGAACAAAGATCTCCAAGAGATACATGTGAAACAATTTGCTTATAACTGCTATCTCAAGGTCATGTGTATATAACCTTTGATTCTATTGTCATGGCATAAAAATCAGGGGTATTTTGGAGCCATTGAATCGTGAACGGTAATCATTAATCCTACAGGAGCAAAGAATCAAAATCGCAATTCATAAAAGCTAAGTCTTCTTTTTTGTCTTCTTTTTTCGATGCACTCTCAAGCCATATATTTATACATGTGTCATGAATAGAAGCACTTATATAGTTTAGAAAATATACATATGGCATACAGTACATATATATCTGTACATATGCATGTTCTAGTGCAAGTGGAATATTATACATATATATATATATATATACATATATCTACATGTATATATGTTTGTATATGCATATTTGGGTGGATTTATTTATAGTTCATAACATATCACTTATTTTATTTTTTTGTTAAATTGTCTCAGACTGGAGGGGCTTTATATTAACTACTACTTTCTTTTGAACGTGAGATTTATTATCACTCCAATCATATTTCAGTTTCTCTTTCTATTGACTGTAACTTCTCAAGTCTTCGCTAATTTAACAAAGAATTCTGAACATTATGCCTTTGCTTGGCTCCAAAATGGAGCATTACGTCTTGGCTCAGGAATAAAAGGCAAACAAAAAAAAAAGATGACGAACGCATAAAGCCACCCACGGCACAAATAGTAATCAAGAGCTCAATGATTCTCTTCCGAGAGCCAAATTGAGTACTCATGAAGAGAATAAATATATTTTTAATTTTTTATTGTTTACATTTTTAATGCATGGTCATGCTAAACAAAATTTAGAGATCTGCGCAGATGCATCCCATATTATATTTTATATATTTCACATGCACATATTTATGTGTGAATAAATATGATTTTATATGAACATATGCTACTGGTATTGCACCTGTATATTTGCATGAGATTTTATACAGGTTCTAGCATATTAATCTTCTACACAATGAATTTATTCTCAACTTTAAAGACTAATAGTCCATGCTCGGACTGACGACTCCGATAAAAGTCTCGCCCACTTCATGGGCTCGATTCTCCATTTCAAAAAAATTCGTCCCACTTCATGGACTCTAATAGAAAATTTCAAACCCCAACAATCAAGTCTAATTATAGTTTAGCCGAAACTTTTAAAGGTTTGAATATGATACCTCCCAAACTATGGAGAATAAGCATTTTTTTGACCTCCGCTCAATGCATGGGGCTATGTCAAAACCCAAACATTCGGATATTATCGTGATTTAACTAAAGCAAGTTCAGACACAATTTTTCTCAAACTATCGGGGTCTGACCCTTCAAGGTCTGATATCCTTAACTACCTGGAATAATTTCTCTAACCCAAATCATTGGGTTCAAATTTTGATCTAAATCATCAGAATTAAAACTTCAAAATCAATAAAGCATTCAAGAATAATTTTTATGCCTCAGCAATATATTTTCTACTTTCTAATGTTCACACAACTTCAAAAGTGGAGGGCTAACTGTATAGATAAAAATAGTGGACTAATTTAGGCAGGCTAGGGTTTCTCTATATAAACCCTCTTATGCCTCTCTTTCATGGAGGTTAAAAGTCATATTCTCTCAAGTTTTCTTATTCATGATAGCTTACTTGATCGTCAAAGCGCCTTTGTAGGCGCTACACCGATGCCGACTAAAGCCTCTTGATGATTTTGTTTTATCTTGCAAATCGACAGGTTCTTCGATGGTGGAAGCGGATGCACAATTGACTAGTTGATGCGGAATTTAACATCAACATATGTAGCCTAGCAAATATATATATATATATATATATACATAATTAGGTTTAAATCAGATCAATTGTATAGTTTTAGAATTTTTAAATTTTTAAATTTTTATTTTTTTCAGCTTTTAATCGTTTTAAAAATTAAATTAAAAAGTATATTTATAGTTCACATGATTTCGATATGATTTATATTTTTCAAATAGAATTTTAGTACGTGAATAAATTCATATTTGATTACTAATTAAATTTTAAATATTAATTCGTGATGTAATGCAAAAGTCAATAAATGAAAATTATAAAACTATTACTAACTAGATGTGTCAAATAGGTTGTGTTGTGCTCCTAATACCCAATTAAATGTTAGCATATTTATGTATGTGTTATGTTTTTGCCAATCTATTTATTTATCGTGACGTGTTAATATTGACTCATTTATTTATCGTATCGTATATTGCTCGCGTTAACATGTTTGTGTCGTACCGCCCTACTTATATTCATATAAGCATATTTATATATTTATTTATTAAAAAGAACACATTATAAATATATATATAACAAATAGAAAATATAATATTATTTATTTATTTTATAATTTATTAGACAAAAACTAAAATAAAAAATCCTAGTTAATTAATCACATAACTATAAAGTAAAATTACAAATAAAAAAATAAAAAATATGATAATGAACACTTAAAAAAAATTCAAATCTTAAATAAATATTAATTAAAAAAGTATTACATTGACTAATTTAAAAAAAATACAAAATAATTAAAATATAAGTAAATTAATATAATTTATTTATCATAAATTATGTCATACTAGTTCTACCATGAACTCGTGCCATGTTTAATCTATTATAGGCTCGTGCTGAATTTGGCTAATCATAAACTCATATCATGCCTATTTTAGTTTTCAAATACAGTTATTACGTGCTTCATGTTTAACGCGACATTGTTTATGTTGTTTTGTATTCATGTTGTATTTAATTTTAATGTGATCGTATCATTGTCTGATCTGTTTAACACTTCAAACATTGACTTTGTGCATATATACATATCTATTTATAGAAAAATGAGTTGTGACAAGTTGGAGATATGTTCACAAATTAATAATTTCAAACAAAAAATTTAATCAGACAATAAATCTCAATATATATAAGGTAGAACTATATTCCTAATAGATCAACATTTTATAGTCATAGAGAAAGAGAGAGTCGGCTCACATCAAAAAAATAATCTCTAACTTTATAGCTATTTTCTCTCTCTAAAAAACAAAAAATAGCTTAGTTTTTTTAATTTACTTCTGTTCACTTTCTCTCTCTTTCACTTCGTTTTTCTTCCTCTGCTATTTCCAAGAAACAAAAGCATACCAAAGCTCTCTCTAACTTCGCAGTTGTGGTTTCTGAAACTGTACTCCTTGAAGTGGGTTTTGGACATAGCGGATGGTTTCCAAAGAGAGTTTTGTTCCGGCGAGGTGAGAGGGTAGAGTGAGAGCGCGAAAGTAAAAAAAGCCATTTTTCTATTTGGCAGAAACAGAAAAGAGATGATTGTGTTTTTGCTGTGAACATGGTAATTGTTGGCTATGACAGAGCTGAGCCATAATTCTTTTAGATATAAAAAGGAAGCTTCTTAAGTGAGATTGTTTCTTGAAATTGAGAGGAAGCAAAACGGAATAGAAAAGAGAGAGAAAATCAAATCAAGGAAGAAAAAAAAGTAAGATAAACAAAAAAGTAATATTTTTAATACAAATAGGACGTCGCAATTTTTTATTGGTTGGTCGCACCATGTCAGCTGGTGCGACCGTCCCACTGAAGACTCTCTCTTGTTCACACCAGAAAAAAAAAAATTATTAAATGCTTGGGCTTGTTATGGGTTTGACGAACGTTAGCCCCAGTAGAATTGACTCTTTTTTTCCGTTCCTTTTTATTATTCTCCAAAATAGAAACCCCTGCACTAACTTGATTTGTTTACTTTCATCCTAAACCAAGTTTTTTGGAGCACGTTGATAAGTGGAAGTAAAAGCTCATAATGCTTCCTACCAGAATCAAGAACAAATATTAAAAAAACTAAAACAAAAACAAAAAATGTGAAAAAATATATTATAGAAAAATGGTATGCACATTACAAACATGTTTTCCACACTTGAAGTGACTACACAAAGTTGCAGTTAATACATTCAAGTATATCTAGCTATAACATTCCTGATTTCCAACAGTTTCTTTACAAAAATGCACGTATCCCACTAAGTTTAGCTTAGGAATACTAATACACATTCCCAGACCCCCCAAAAGAAGTGATGCTTCCACCAATGAGCATACCACATGGATAAATGAAAGCATTTTTTTCAACAGTAAGTGTCAAGTTGGAAGGTCACCTTAAGAAATTTTGATATCTCAAAAATTGCATTTTACCATTTTCCTTTTCCTTGTGGTTCAGAACTTCTGTCCATTCTCACCACCAATTCCTTTTGTAGAGAAATGTAACATTTCAATTGCAGAAAGATAAATACTTCAGCAATCTGTTTCATCTCTTTCTTTGGTGAACTCCTTGGCTACAGAGTTAGACCAGTGCTATGAAAGCAATTATGAAAGATATAGTCATATTTGCTAAAACATTTTCGGTTCTCACTTCTCACTGTATCTATAGAACACAATTATATCTTTTAAGAAGAGCTAAAATCAAGCTTCTTGAGGAACAGAATTCACTAACTTACCCATTTGCTATTCCCAGCCACCTTCCATAAAGCTTTTCCACCCTCTTTGCCACTTCCACCTTCCCATGGAGCATACAAGCTCCCAGCAGAGCATTCAATAATGCCTCATCTGGTTCCAATTTTATCCCAAAAATTAACTCCTCTGCTTCTTCAACTCTTCCTACCCTTCCCAACATATCCACCATACATGTATAGTGCTCCAAAATAGGCCTTAGCCCAAACCTGCTCTCCATCATCTCTAAGTACTCTAATCCCTTTTCTGTTAACCCTCCATGACCACAAGCAATCAAAATAGTAGTAAACGTCACCTCATCTGGCCTCTGTCCCCCGTCTACCATTTTATCAAACAAGCGAAACACCTTGGCAAAAGCCCTATGCATTTCGTACCCAGTCATCATTGCTGACCATGAAATCTTACTCCTCTCGGGCATTCCATCAACACTTTACATGCACCACCCAAATGACCACACTTAGCATACATCGTGATCAATGCATTCGAATTTGCCATGTCTGAGCCAAACCCATGAGCAAAAACAGCTCCATGGATTTGTCGACCAAGCCACAAGGATGATAACCCAGTACAAGATTTGAGCACCACATGCAAGGTTTGGCGATCAAGCGGCTTGTGGGAAAGAAGCATTTGGCGGAAAAGGAATAGACCCGAATGAAGGTGTTGAAAAGGAAGATGGGTTGGCGTTTGGCAAAAGAGAATAGAAAGTTGGCTTGGCGCAGTTGGGCACAGCACGCGTAGGAACATATGAGCTTGGTTCAAATTAAGTCGTGGCGGGCAATGCCAAGTGTTAATGCATGGGCATGAATTTGTTTAAGGCTCTGAAGGTTCTTGGTGGAAGTGCAGGTTTCAAAGAGAGGAGCGTCAAAGGGTATTACTTCACGAAGGGAAAGCATAATCATATAGCCTAAACATGAAGGAGTTGATCATGGAGAAATGACCAGAGACCTGTTTGAAAAAAAATAATAATAAATTGTTATGAAGGCACGTATTAAGTTAATGTATTTTGTTAACTTAAAGAGTATTAAGTTAACTTGAATCTAGTTCAGCCTTTCACTGATTTTATTGCAGAAATAAACAATGTTACAAAGGCACATACTATCTCAAAACTTGCCAAAAATGGTAAATAATCAAGTACTCCATTCTTTTCATAATAACCAAGTCACTTGATAGTAACTTACATGCTTATCAAAACAAACACTAAGACGGAACAAAACACAAAAGGAAAACATAAATGCAAAATCCAATGAAATTTATGGAAAAGGGAATTTCAAAAAGACACAACAGAAGATCAGTTGGCACTAATTATTTATTATTTCCGTATGTATTCCACATATTCTTCCCTCTGATAAAATTATTTGTTCATAATATAATGCTAAGTAAGAAAATACTTATATAAAGATATGGCCTAATTATACTCAGCTCCACCTATTATAGTTGTGAATTACGCCATACTTGTAACTAAAAAAATTAAATAATAAAAAAAGAAAAAAATAAGAAAAGAAGATTAGACTTCAATCAGCAACTGATAGGACCCAAACCACATAGATCCTGCATGCATGATTTAACATTTATAATAAATCATTAATCAGTCATGTAACTTCACTCAAAATTATTAAATAAAGACAATTCGATCAAAAGAAAAAAAAATTTATAATGTTAGAAATTTTATTAAAAATTTCAGCAGCATTTCATCTATTTTTGGAACATTCCTCAAATATATATAAGTACAATTCCTGCAAAGAAACACACTTCTAAACATAATCTAATCTACTTGTTTCGTTTCCACACTAACCACAACTCAGTAATTAAATTTAACATTCAAATAAATACATCATTAATATTATTCGTAGTTGAACTCAGTTTAAAATCCGAGCTTCCTACATACCCTCATTAGTAGAAATCAAGCTAAATGTAATTTTTAATACATTTTTCAACCCAATAAAAAATACTCCTGGTACAATTGCAATTCACAAGTCAACAACCATATGAAAATTTTGTTTATTTAAACATATATAAATTACGCATCAATATTCAAATTCTAAAATAATCAAACTTGACAAATATATGTTTTAAATAATTATCTAGAAGCTCAACCACATCAATAACTCCAAAACAAGCTCTAAATAATTATCAATGAGCTCAACCACATCAATAACTTTAAAGCACATTTGGATAGTAAAAGTTATAATTAACATAATTTTTTCACTAACATTCAAAAGGGTCATTGATACTTATAAATCCAACATCAATCAAAATGAAAAGCATAACTAGCATTTGATATGTTCTTCATTAACAATATCTTAATCATTTCTAGTTTTATCAAAACTTTCCAAACCATTTAAAAATGTAATAACCATGTATAAAGAATATTTCGGTGAAAAGCTACAAGACGTGTATATGAATTAATCATTATATACCGAGCAGGTAAACTAACCAAATCATTTTAGTAAAAAGCCACAAGACATATATGTGAACTAATCATCATACACCGGACATGTAATAACCATATATGAAGGACATTCGAGTGAAAAACCTCCAAACGTATATATGAACAAATCATTATATACTGGACAGGTAAACTAACTATGAAAATCATTTTGGTGAAAAACCTCAAAACTATATGTGAACTAATCATAATACACCGGGCATGTAATAACCAATTCTGTGAAAATTAGTTTCTCTATATGTTCATAAATATATACATATATACATTCCATAATCCCAACCAACTCCAACTTGGCGGCATAAATCATCACCCAAATGAACAACTTGGTGGCATACAACATTGTCTAAGTAAACAACTATCGCCCAATCTTAGCAGCATAAACAATCATACCTCCTTATATCACACCAAAACCAACTTCAGCACTTAGCGGCATATTACATCGCCTAAATATGATTTAGCAACAGACATTATATCTACCATATTTACAAACCAACTTCATAATACTCACAATAACCATGAGCACATAAATATAAATATATATACCTACACAAAGAATTTATTACGCAATTAATCAATACATAGACATAAATTCATGTTCAAATATCCTAACTCCAAGAAGCCTTATTATGCTTCCAAAAGGCAAAATAAACTAAACTCAATTCATTCATCACAAATGAAACTCAGGTTTTATTATAAATTGTTAATCATCTAAAACACAAGCAACATATTTCATTATCATCTCTAAGGCAGCCCAATGCTAAAGGGCATTTTAAACAATTTTGTAATCTCTAAATCGAATTATACTTCCATATATCATAGCCATCCACATGGAACTAAATACATAAATCAATATTCAAGTATGCATAACACATGCTCATATAAATATATATATATTCATGAACATTCTAAAACAAGCTTAACAAAAACAAATCCATACTTACATTATCATAACCCAATTAAACTGACAAAACCAAACTATTAAGCTCATCTTCTAAACAATATTGAACTCTTTCACAAGGAAGCTTCAAAATAAAAGGCCTCTAAATTATACAACAAATATTACCAAAGCATAAATGAAGCTCGTAACAACCCAAACACAAATAAAATTCTACATTCTCCCCAAACATAGACAATGGTAACATCCGAGCACAAATAAAATTCCAATTTCACATATCCAAAACACTAGCCATCACTTCCATAACTAAATACAATATATGATAATCAATATACTCATCATTAAATCATCAAAACATCACTAGTCAAACACTTTTCTTCCTTATTCCACATACAGTAAAAATAACATAAAATTCCAACTTAGTGACTTAATATTTCCCAAGCAAACTTCCATTCTTGAATTTATACTAATACAATTAATATAATCCTAATCAAGGTTCCAAAACATAAATTTTAAAACAAAAATTCATCAACTTCAATTAATTTAAAACCAAAATACGAATCAAATAGTGATTTCATATTTGTACCCCACCTTAATAGTATTCAAAACATTAAATACATACTTACACCACCACCTATACACAAACACACACATACATAACGATATACATATACAATACATAAAGTCATAAATATTACATTCCTCATAGATAATACAAATTCAAAAACTATAATTGCCCACAATTCACAAAATTCAATATTGGAATTAGCTCCTAAAAGTCATTAGCAACTTAATTGCTTCAAAAATTTGATAAACATTATACAATGAGATTCCAATTTTCACAACTAACCCAAATTTAGCTCAAAATTAAGCAAATTTCAAATACTTAACAATAATATGCAAATTATATATCAAAATGAAACTTGAGAAATGAATAATACAATAGTCAACTCAACTTGCCCAATTCTTCTTTTCATACCGATCAAATGAGGAAGATTCGTGTTAAATGGAGAGTGGAAACGGGTTTAGAAGGTCCAAAATAGCAAGAAATGACCACACCCAAAACCGAAAACCAGCCGGAATCCGACAATCGGAGAAAAACGAGTTCTCTGGTTTCTTAAAGTTTTTCGGTGATTCACAGGGTTTTACGGCCAAAAATCGGGGTGGGAAGGTAGTGAAAGACCTGAGCTTTCTTTTCTGGGTGATGTATCAGCTCACCGTCGCCGAATGTGGCCGGATTTTCACCAAGAAGCTTTGGCCATGTAGGTATGGTAGGGGGAAGAAGGGAGAGGAGAGAGAGTGTATGTTCTCTTTTTTTTAAAAAAAAAAATTGCTCTTTCTTTTAATTAAACGTCCCAATTGGTAAAATATCAAAATGTATATGAAGATTTTTTTATCACAATTTTAAAATTATAATTCATAATTAAGCATATTACCAGTTTACGAATTCACATCCATAAATTTTATGCAACGATATTAAATTTAAAATTAAAATTTGTCTACACAAAAAGTCAATTTTGAACCCAGATCAACTAGGTCAAAAAAGAAAATTTTGATTTTTTCTGACAAAAATTGTTACAAAATAAGCTTTTTTATAAAACGAAATTTGAATGTGCCTGTGCAAACTTTATCAATAATTATTTTCAATTTAAAGTCTTAATGAAAAATATTCCTATATAACTACTGACTAACCTGCTATTAATCAATTTCAAGTTTGAACCTGGAATAAGCTTAACCTTCTACAAAGACGTCTCTAATCGCATTAAAAATCATTTATTAATTTTTATTTTTTTGAAAAAAAAATGAATATATGAAGAAAAGAAGAAGAAGAAGAATATGGAATTACCTAGAGGTAATACGAGGCGAGTTGATTACTCACTCAGTAGAGCTCCATCCTTTACATTTCTTTCCTTTTCACTATCTCTAGTGGACACCATCAGCAGGAGTGAAACCTAGGAAGAATTTTATATCCTCCACTTCAAACCCATGAATAATGATGACGGCGATGATATCGATGCTGCAGAAGTTAGGCGCATAGTAAAGTCAAAAACAGGGATAAAAATAAAATCAATTTGGAATTAAATTAGGAGAGTAACGGCTAAAATTTTGGAATTTATATAATATTTCATTTCTTTCTTTTTTTAGAAACATATTATTCACTTTTTTACATTTAAAAAAAATACTAATTATTATGATTAATTACCAGTAAAATTTATATATTATTTAATAATTCAATTAGCTAATTTAAAATGGTTAATTTTTTAGTTAAATTTTTAGTATGAAAAATCAGTATATAATTAAATTCATCTAATTATTAATTCTCATTTTATAATGAATCTCACTTGTGATCAAGTAGATAACAAAAGTTTTTACTTTTTTCTTACACCTTTTCTGTTAATTCAGTTTTTCACCTTTTGTTTTTTCACACATCCCATCTTTTTGTTGTGTATTAATAGGTAATCTTAACAAATTTAATCCGCCCTTTTCTTATATAAGAAATAAATTAATCTAGCCAAATATTAACATAACTTCGATTCTACTAAACAAAATAAATAAAAGAAAAAAAAATTTAGAAAGTTGTCACTTACCTCTACAAGAAAAATTGTAAGCTTTGATTTTTCGAATTTGAGATATCCGATAGAAATAATATCAACTCAACTCAAATAAAAAAATCTTTCACAATTTTCTTTTGTGAAAACAAATCAAATGATGGAAACTGCTACACCGTAATTATGGAAATAATTAGGAAAATGCATGTATATGGTTAATATTTCAAAGTTGTTGTTCTGTTCTTTCCAAGAATAATAATAATAACAATAATAATAACTTGTTGTCTTGTTTTTTCGATTAGAAATTTTGGGAGGAAGGATAAGCTACTACAAACAAATTTTGAAAGTAACGAGGAAAATACAATATTGTTAAAATTTCAACCGAACGAAATTAGGTACAGCCAGAAGAACTAACCAAAAGTGAACAGAATAATATTTGTGTTGGCGTAAAACACAACAACCAGTCATTTTTTAATGCGCAAGCATGCCACTTCAAACCTATAACAGTTCAAAGAAAAGAAAATATGCGTCAATTAAATCAAACAGTCAAACGATTGTATTAATTATGGAAAACAAAATAATTAAACGTTACAAATGCCTTCGAGATCAAAATACTTTTAAATAAAATATTAAACTAAGAATATTTTACTACACGAAGTAAATTCTAACGAGAATAAACTAAGTAGTCTATGTTGTAGTTGTGTGTTGATGCCGAGATCTTTTTCAAAGTTGGTAAAGCCTCTATTTATATAAGAGAATTTGGCTCAACAACTCCTTGCACTTCCGATGTGGGACTGATTTTCCAAACCAAACATTTATACTTTGTCATTGCCAATGCATTTTCATTTCCAAACAATGTAGGACAAAGCTATTTTAAAATCAAACTTAAATAAATATTAATTTTCTCAAAAAATTAATAAATGGTCTAAACATTGCCCCTCTTGCTTTGTGATTTGTTGTACAAAGTAAAAAATTGCAAAGCAAATATGCTAAATTACCCCTCAAATTAGTGCAGCCTTATAAACAACTCATCTTTGCCAAATATACAGATTCATATATTTTAGATCCTTCCAAATCTCTTGTTCCAATCACCCAATTAATTCCAATTAGTCAAAGATTTAGCTTCCATAAATATTAGGCAAATTTCCATTTCAATCAAACATCATCCTTCCTTGCAAAAATTTCATTCCAAACGGGGATGCCATACCATCTAAACTTGGTAATCAAATCAAAAAATAAACCCTCATGCTTGACCTGACTCTTCTTTCCAAATTTATATATAAATATATATATATACATATATAAAAATATATGTATAACCCCTCAATTAAACCTAGCCAGCGGTTCCACTCTTTTTAGGTTTGTAATTCCATCGTCTCTCTTCAATGTATGCCGTCTACATCATCTATTACTTAAAAATCAAGCCATGATTTATAATTTTTTTTTAAAATTTCTATGTAGCAATTGATCTCCACACTGTCAAAATAGGATTCAACATTGCTCCTAACATGCTGCACATATCTTTGTTTCTTTTATCCTTCCGTAACTCTGTTTGCTTCATTACAGTGATCTCCAATCAATCTTCACGCTGTTAAAACAGAATTCAACTTGCTACATGCACTCCTAATAAGTAACCAAATCAACTTACAACATATACATATATTTTCTTCGTTATTTGTTGTTATAAAATATATATATACATATATGTATATGGAGGAAAGCTTCGATTCTTCTGGAATTGCAAAGACGCCGAAAAATCCAACAGGGCATGGCATAGTTTAAATGGCTGAACCATGCTCATCGCTTTGGCTTCATCTCTGTGTCCTTTCGTGAGCAAATATCTCCAAAAACTCGCGACTCCTGTAACGAAGAAGAAACAAACGCTGGTGGAAAAAATTAGCGAAGAAAACGCAGGTCTGGCTCACAACCAAAGCCGGTGGATTCGGCAAGGCGATGAAGAAAACGTGGTCGGACCCGGAGAAAAATGAATGCCGGTGTAGTCGGCGAGGAAGACGCAGGCACAGGCCGGACAATGAGCAGGGGCTTTGCAGGTTTGGATGGATGACGTAGTTGGGTGCACGACGAGCTGGCCTGGGTTCGCAGGGGCGGCGCCGAAGAAGGTTGGCAGAACTTCCACAATATTTGCGACCATTGAACGCGAGCAAGGTTCGTCTGAACCAGTCTGGATGCGTGGGGAAGGTGATCTACAGGCACAGGCTAGGGAAAACACGGGCTTGACTTGCTGTCTCCGGGCTTACTGGATGCGGAAAACTGGATGTTGGGCTGGAAGGTTTGAACACGGATTGGGCTGATGCAGCTGGACGCGGGTTTCACGTGGGCTGATGCAGCTGGACGCGCTTGGAGCCGGGCTGAGCTAGTTTGGACGTGCGTAGACGTGGGCTTGGATTGCGGGACTCACAACTTAGACACGCGGGCTTGGGTTGAATGAGGAGGCTGAACGCGGGTTGCACGCAGGCTGACGCAGCTAGACGCACTAGGAGTCGGACTGTCGCAGCTTGGGCAAGACACGGATGGACGTGAGGCTGGGCTAAATCTGCAGAGCTTCGACAGGCTAGCTTTGGACGCAGGCTTGAACGCGCCTAGGCTGGAGTTGGACTCGGACTGACGCTAGATGCGGGCTGACACGGAATGTGGGCTGCTGCGGCTTGCTAGGCGCGTGAAGGCTGAAACACAACCAAGCTTGCATGGCTTGGGCACAGACACATTTTTTTTATATAGGTATCCAAAAGTTTTATTCACCCAATTAAGGATCTTGCCGATGGTATATCCTTGGAGTTTGACTTGCTCTTCTTTAGCTCTACGATAGATCTCTGGATATATTTGGCATGTCTTTGTCTGTGTCTTTTCACATATTTCATCATATTCCATGACGTGCAAGCGACGTATTTATTGATGCCGAATATATCTTTTTATATTTTCTTTGCCTACTCCGGCTTCTTATATTGCGGTCACGACTCAACTGCATCCAGCTGATTTTGCAGGCAATGAATTCAATCTTTATATCGGATCATTTCGACACGGCAATCCTCTGACAGTTAGTGGACAAGCGGTTTTTTGACCTGCTTACTTTCTGTTATATATACACATTAGATTTGTTTGAACATATCGGTTGTGAACATATCGGTTGACACGGCTTTGAAAGAGGTTTGAATTAGCCAACAAAAATTGCAATAAACTGCCGTTTAGATTTTTGGCTTAATTTTTCAAACTTCTTGATGTTACATTTGCAGGGCATTGCCTCCCTAGTATCATATTCTCCAGCATCCAATATGACAACTTACACTGCATCTGAATTTTCTTTAGATCGTGATTTTTTGCTGGACAACATTCTTATTCTATCATGCAAACTAAAACTGAAATCCAAATGACAGGCAAAACGACAACTGCTTTGACCATCACCTCATCCATAGTTCCAAATTTGATCATTGATGGCTTGACGGCTGGATAAACAACTATGTTTTCTTCCACCGGACAGTCGTCCATGTTCTTCAAGCACGACTGAAGTTCTGCACTTTGCTTTTGGATCCATCTTTTTACAAGTTTCTTCCTCCGTGGAGCTCCAGATAAGATGTTGACTTTCTTAGATAGAGCTGCAATCTCATGTCTTCCATCCAGGTCGTCGAGACATGACTCCAACTTATTTAGCATGATACCATCTTTTTGCTTATTCGGTCGATTTGTTATCCTACTTTTGGCATGCTGGAGTTGCATTCGCCTTTTCTGGGTCTTGGTAAGTAGCTAATAAGACTTATACCGTGCACAATACCAACAATTTACCTCCATAGCAGGTGGCTTAAAAGTCTTGGACCTCTCGGTCTTCTGCCAACCCAATCTTGTTCGGCAGTCTCTGGAAAAATGGATATGGATTCTCCTATATGCTTGATCCCTTTGACGTCTGTAGTTCTGCTCTCCTCGTTCATCCTACATCATTGGACCTAAGCTCTAGAACACTGATTTTTTGCTTTGACTTCTCATTGGTATCTTGGACATGTTCCGACTTCTTGCAGAATGCCTATTTCCTACTTCTTTGGGTTCATGCCTGCATCGTGTACTAAATAACTAGTGAGTGATTAAGCCTTTTGGGCTGAATACTCCTTTCCAAGTTTGATGTCCATTTTCCATGCTTGTCTGCCTAATGTTTGTCTGAAGTATGCCTTGACCCTAGGTCTCGTCATGTCTGAGATGTTCGTTGAAACCATGTTTACTTTGGCCGATGGGAAAGGATTGTTGTCCACTTGCATTATCTCATTTCCTTTTTCTAGAAACTTTAACGCTCATTTGTCAATCATTGCCTAGATAGCATTTCTGAAGACCACGCAATTCACAATTTGATGCCACCATATGCCATGTCATTTGCAATATGGCTTCTTTTTCATCTCTTCAGTTGTTGGCAGGATATGGCCGTCAAGTAATTTAATTACCTTGTTGGCTAGTAGGTAGTCAAAAATCTGATCAGTTTTGGAGATGTGGAAACCGTAAACCTTATCCGGTTCAACCCAATTCTTCTTCATGTCCGTGACTAGTTGATAAGCTCTCTGGTTCTTAGTCGGTGTAGCCAAAGCTTTACAAACGTACGGATGGGTGGCCACAACTTCTGTCGTGTTAATTTTAGCTACTTCTTCAACATTTTCTTGGTCATCAGCTTTTACCAAGTGAATTTCAGTATTTGGGTTCTTGTAATACTACCCTTTGGACGAGTTTTTCCTCTGGTACTCCTCCTTTAAAATGCCTTCATATCAAGTGGCTCGAAAGACCAACTTGAATAAGTCATGAAATTTGTCCCCTAAAACTTCTTTCGAAGCTTGTAGCTCAGTTCGCCTTGTGTTAGCTTGACGAACTCCTGTTTCGGTATGTCCATGTGACATCTGATCCTCGCATTTTTGAATCGAGTTATAAATAACTAACCAACTCTCCATCCATTTGTTGCAGGTGTGATAAATCAGCCATTGAAATCTCCAGTTCAATCCTGTAGAATTGCTTGTGGAACTTCTGTTCCAATTCTTGCCAGTTATGGATTGAGTTTGGCTTCAAGTTGATGTACCAGGTGAAAGCTGGACTTGTCAAAGAATTAGCAAATAGCTGCAGCTTTAGGAAATCATTAGCCGCTGCTTCTCCGCATTGGATAGTGAAGCGGCCTATGCGCTCCACAGTGGATTGTCTTTCCTCACCAAAAAATAGAATGAAGTCAGGAAACCTGAATCCGCTAGGAAATTCGATCCGATCGAAAACGTTGGGGTATGGCCTCCTATAAAACAGATGTCCAGTTCTTCTGAATGCAGGATCCATCATCTCTTGGATGATGTCTCGACAGCCTCCCGATCTATGCATTGGCCGTGGTTCATCCAGTTTGATCTGTTCCTCCTCGCCAGGGCATGGAAATCTGCTTGATAGGCGTGGGCATCATTATGTCCATTCCTATAGTTCTGTCCAAAATGCTCCGCATGCCCCCCGCCATGAATCTGGTTCCGAGCTGGCAAGTTTCCATATGTCAGAACATCTGCTCTCCCGCCATGAATCTGGGTACTGCCTGGAAAGCTTGTGTTAAGTGTTCTTCCCAACTATCCCTCACGGTTTGACCTTGGTTATAAGCATGCCCCCCAGCAGGAACATTGTTCCTAGCCGGTGGGGGAATGTAAGGTTGGAATTGTCGTTCAAGTATAATCCTTACATCGTTTCCATTGGACCGGGCCTAAAAGGCCGGTGCCTCAGTTCTTGGCGTATTGCCATTGGGTACGGCTTGAAAGGCCTGCACATGTTGTTCCTTCTGGTCGTTAGTCGGCCTTATGCCATTCGATGTAGCTTGAGTTGTCTGCACCTGCTAGCACACCAATTCCAAGATTCCTTGCAACATTTGCTGCTGGGTCTCCTGGAATGTTTTCATATTTCGGTGATTCTCCCTCAGCTTTTGGGATAGTTTACGAATCGAAACCTTGTTGGTCTTCCTTTCATTTCCGTCTTCCTCCAACGCGTTTTGGCTACTAACACCGCCATGGATGTCGAGTTCCTGATTATTTGAGTGAGTCTGCACCATTTTTTCAATCGAAAAATTGTGTCCCACTGGGCGTGCCAAAAGATATGCTGGTGTAAAACACAACAATCAGTTGTCTCCTAGTGCACGAGCGTGCCACTTCAAACCTATAACAGTTCAAAGAAAAGAAAATATGCGCCAATCGAATCAAACAGTCAAACGATTGTATTAATTACGGAAAACAAAATAATTAAATGTTATAAATGCCTTCAAGATCAAATGACTTTTAAATAAAATATTAAATTAAGAACAACTAAGAACACTTTACTACTCGAAGTAAATTCTAATGAGAATAAACTAAATAGTCTATGTTGTAGTTGTGTTTTGATGCCAGGATATTTTTCAAAGTTGGTGAAGCCTCTTTTTATATAAGAGAATTTGACTCAACAACTTCTTGCGCTTCCAATGTGGGACTAATGCTAAATTTATTTTCCAAACCAAACATTTATACTTTGTCATTGCCAATGCATTTTCATCTCGAAATAATGTGAGACAAAGCTATTCCAAAATCAAACTTAAATAAATATTAATTTTCTCAAAAAATTAATATATGGTCCAAACAATTTGAAAGATGAAAGCACTTAAAAATAAGCAAACTGGGCATATGAAAATCGAAACCAAACTTATTACAAGCTCTTACCAAACGGAATCAGATACAGCCAAAAGAACTAACCAAACTAAATAAAATGAAAGAATAAACAGAAGCATAAGAGAAACATTAATATTCTTCTTTTAGCAAAACAAATCAAAGAAATAACAAATATATGTATAAAATAGCATATCTATATAATATATTAAAATTATACTCCCTCTAAAATTCTTTTTCATTTTTATTTTCCCGCTCATTTAATATTTATATTATATATATATATATCTCTCTTTTTTATATAGATTTTTCTATTTTGTAAGTTAAAATTTTTATAATCTNTTTCTAACTGTTTACAGTCCAAAAGGGGTGACTGGTTATATATATAGCCACCTCTCCATTGATCTAATAAGGCAAGGGAGTTAACATCACGTTGATGCGCCTCATTGGGTTTTCCACATCTTTTCCGCCGGCGTGCCTCACGAATTCCGCCGGAGTGAGAAAACTTCCATGGCAAACGCAAACGATGCTCACCTGACTTTTTGTATACTTGTAGAGAAATCCTTCAATTCTCCTCCCATTAGGGCCGTCTCCAATACAACTCACGCTCGGCATTTTAGTCATCACATCCATCCCGTTGTCCAGAACAATGCCGTTTGAAACTTTGGCATTCTTCATTGGATTCTCCAGCTTGTTTTCTGCAGTCTCCACGGATTTTTCATTGGCTATTGGCTGAAAAGTGAAAGCGGGTTCTTTGTCCCTCAGTTCAGGCAATGACTGTGTTGCACCCAAAATTTTCTTTCCAGCAGTTGAGTCTTCATGTCCTGCAAGGAATTTATGCCACAGCAACATAATCATCTCATGCTTCTTGTTTTTAAACAATGGATTTCGAATATTATTTTAATTATAGTTGTCTCGCATATTTGTTCCTCGTTAAGAGTAGTTAAAGAGTATTATGCAATCAATAGCAAACGGTATTCTAAGAGATTTTTTTCTATAACAACCATGAACAATTTCCTTTTAAGAATATATGTAACATAATTCTCACTCAGTATGTATGAACCATCCTTAAAAAGATTCAGCTTACAAGAATGGAAATAAACTTCCTCTAAGATGGTAAGAACCTGAATAAGATGTTTGAAATGGAGTAATTTATTTGTTGCTTTTAACTTATTCATCAAAGATAGAGGAAGAAAGATATAGAGGAAAGTATCCAACATTATAGAGTTATAGAATGATAACTAAGACAAGAAGGAATTCAATATGTAAAGAAGAAATGATACAAGACAAGCATGCTCGAACCAGAAAAGATATTAACTCGTTTTCCAAGTGATGTACTGACACAAGTACTAAATGTACAAGTTCTTATTCTATATGCAATAACCAATTTATATCTAAACCATACCACCAAAGAGAATGCACTTGAAGGAACTCGGTAAACTCCACAAAAACACTTCCATAAACGAAGATTGTAAGCATGTTATGTATTTTTGTCCACAAATTATGAGTTTTTGTTTGTTCAGTAGAAAATCTATAAGTTTCCTCTGTCTATGACGAAGATATAATTTTTCATGAATCTCAAGCACAAAATAGTACTTCTAGAAACCACAAATGTTTTAGCATCCTAACAACCACAAAAGAGAACTTCTAGAAAAACAAGAATAGCTTTTCATGAATCTTGAGAATCCAAAATCAAAATCAAAAATCCTAAGAATAATATTCATTTCTGTAAAGTCTGGATTTTCCGGTGTTGTAGGATACTAAGAATGAGAACAGTCGATTAGAAATTCAGAAAGCGTGCATAAAGAATCCATTGACATCTTCGTTAGCCTCCATTTAACTTGGTAGATCAAAACACGTGCATCACAAAAAAAACTAAATTTGCTGAAAAGGGAAACACAGCTAGATAGACAACCTATAGAATGTGTAAATTCCTACATGACATAAACTTGTATGCTTTGCAATGTCACGTCTTTATTGGGCTAAAAAAGATGAAATGAAATCTCTAGTTTTATCGGTATTTTCGTGTCAAAATTCTTTACTTATTTAGTGTCGTTTTGTTTATTATGTCAATATATTGCCGGTTATGGATTCTTTCTTAACTGGTTTGTCGGTATGTGTATGAATTCCATAATTCTAGATTTCATATGACTCGAATCTACCAATGATTGTCAATGTATTCAGGATTTCATAATACTCAAATCTACCAATCACCATCAATGAATTGCGGATTTCATACGACTCGAATCTACCAATCAACACCACACCGAATCTAATATTCGACAAAGAAAAAAGACTCAAAGTGTCGTCTTTTGCACGTGGCCGCCACAAACTCCTCTATTTTCACTTACTGGATTCCCTATCCGTTTCATCCTTTGCATGAGCAACTCCAAATACCAACTAACCATCTATACTAAAACTTCATGGCCATTCAAGATGAATCATTCCAACAACTTCATCAATAATATACTAATTTCCATATCCCGAGCTTGGTTTCCCGCCATACTTGGATAGTAAGATAAGATAAATAATCATTAATTCACAATGCTTTCTAATTAGGCATCTTTGATAATCTATCATACACATGGACAGACTCAGACTCCTAAACACAGAAAGCAAATAAAAAAATTTCCATTTGCAGGCAGCAGAAAACACAAAAACCAGAGAAATCAAAACCAAATAAAAGATTCCAATACATGCACATGGATCCTATATTCATTAGCAAAACAATCTTTTTTTTTTTTTTTTTTAGAATAATAATTCTGAGTAGTTTGTGAGCATTACTTTAGCAGAACTCTATGTTACAGAATATTATACAAGATCTGGCAGAAATAAGCATTTAAAAGATAAATAAGGAAAAAAGAAAATGATCAATTAAATAATCCAGAATATAGTTAATTAACCGAGATCAACATTTATATCATAAAAAACAGAAAAAAAAAATAAACAAATCAATCAATATTTTAAAAATAATAATAAAAAAATATGAAATAATTAAATAAATAAATTTTTATACCTTCAACCTGAGACTCGATCTTAAAAATGGCACGAGACAGAACAGGACTTTTGGTGGCGGAAGCCGCCGTCTCCGTCGAAGTCAACGCCGATGCCGGCACCGCCAACGTGACCTCCGGCTGAGACTTTTCATCCTC
The DNA here is from genome assembly GCA_003254975.1 of Ochetophila trinervis. NCBI lineage: Eukaryota > Viridiplantae > Streptophyta > Magnoliopsida > Rosales > Rhamnaceae > Ochetophila > Ochetophila trinervis. Next base: position 297,195 of record QANX01005453.1, read on the forward strand.
AAAAGAAACCCTGCGCCTCTTCTTCGCCACCATTTTCTTCATCGCCTGAAAATCTTTGAGCTCCTCGATCATCCTCTTCTCCGGCTCCGCCGGAAGAGAGCAAGACCTGGAAATAGAAAGGCACGCCGTAGTCGCCGGCGGCAGAGTTTTGGGTACGCCGGTGGCTGCGTGACCTCCCGTAACTCCACCGACCGAAAAAGACCGAGCTAAAGGCTTGGTGTTCTTGTTGTTTTTGTTTTCGCCGTAAAGTCCGCCGAGAGAGAGTCCGAGACTGAGGTCAGGCTGCTGAGAAAATTCATGAGAAACGGGAATTTGGGTTTTCTCACTTGAAAATCTCTGCAAAAAGTTCGTTGGGTTTTCAATTTCACCGTCGTCGTTTTGCATAATGGTAAATAAACCAGTTTGGTCAGCGGCAACTTTATCTTCACCCATTGTTGCACAGAGAAAAAACAAAACAAAAACAAAAAAGCGAAAAACTCTTCCTTTCTCTTTAACAAATAGAAAAGAACAAAAACAAAGTTTCTAAAATCAAAAACCCAGATAGAAATTTTAGCAAAGAAGCAAGAAATTTGACAAACCCAGAAAGCTAAAAGCTCATACTAGTTCACAGAAATTGGAAGAGAAAAAAACAAGAGAAACCCAGATGAGCTCACAGAGTTGAGGGAGAAAGGGAGCTATTTGGGGATGAAACGGTGGAGAAGTAAAAATGAGTGTGAGAGAGAGATCGATTTATATGAATGAAAACAAAAGCAGTTTCGCTCTGCTTCTCTAATTTTCTTTTTTTTTCTTTCTCTTCATCTCTCATAAGCAAAAATGTTTTACAGGTTACAAATTGACACCGCACTTGAAACAGTCCACGTGGTCATCGATTGGAGAAGAAAGAAGAGGACGAAAGAGAGAAAGAAAGTTTAGAGAGAGAAAGCGAAGAGAGAGAGAGAGAGAGCTTGATCACATCATGTACGGTTACACTTTGTCTCTGAGACTTGCAAGTTGCAGCTTCAGAGAACCACTTCCCCCACCTGTAAACTAGATGGACTTTCTCTTTCCCTTTCTCTCTGCACTTCAAAGTTCAAACCCACTGATTTTGGGACTGGGTCTGTAATTTTCATTCAACTTTCAGGGCAGTTGTTTTCTTTTTTTTCCAAATGAAAGAAAATTTGGGTTTGGGTCTTTTGGTTTCTGTCTCCAGAATTTTTTTTTTTTTTTTTTTCAAATGGTAATGAGGGAGAAAATTGAAAATGCATATACTATTTAGGTGTTTATTATCAATAGGTATATAGGGGCTATTTTTTTAAAATGAGTCAAATCGTTTGGAACTCGGAAAATATTTT
>QANX01005456.1:0-77638 GCA_003254975.1 Ochetophila trinervis
CTCGAGTTTATATTGAAATATTTAATCCTAAATAAAATATATTTTTGTAATTGAAAACTGAAATCTCGAGTTTCATCGTAAAAGTTTTTGAAACTTTTGTATACGTCTCCAAATCAACCAAATTGTTGGAAATTCTCAAATAATAAATGTTAATTCCAAAAAAATCAATATTGGATGAAAATTCCCAACGTAGTAGTGCCCATTGAAAATCGGATCAAAATCAAAATCATTGGTTACTGATATGAACAAATATTCTATGGATCTTTGTGAATTATTGGCTAATAATTTTGATATTTTAAATTGGTAGAGGATAAATGGTGGTAAATATTATATTTTATAAAAACTTGCAAATGATGTTTATGCAATTTATATATTTACGGTGGCTTATGAAAGTGCTTTTAGTACTGGAACACGAATATTTGATATTTTTAAAATTTTTTTGACTACTAAAATGGTGGAAGTTTTGATGTGTTATCAGAAATGGTTGAAATATTTTTAATATATAGATAGATTCATTTTAGAAGAAGTGGAATACTATGATATATTGGATACAAGTATGTAATAAATAGATTATATTAGTTTGCATGTAATATTATGTTGGTGTGTTTGTTACTTCATTGCAAATTGTAATCATCTAATCTAATGTTTGTTTTATTTTAGAGCTATGCAAAATAACTTCGGTGTCAAAATAAATTGATTTGAAAGAGTGCTTGAAGACTTAATTAAGCCATTATAAATCACTAATGGGCAATGACAATGCTTGGAAAATTCTAAAGAATTTATTTTCTTTTTATTTATTTTGATTTTATAGTTTGTATTTGAATGGACAATGTCAATGCTAAATTATATATGATTTTGGTAATGTAGTTATTAATTAAGATTTATTAATTTAGGATTGAATTTTGGATAGACATGCTCAAACATAATAAATTCATTATTTATATTTATATGTATTTTAATAATGTAAAAACTATAATGAGTAAATATAAAACATAAAAAATAAAAATAAAATAAATATGTTGTAAAGCCAAAAAAAAAATCAAATTGGCAAACCAAATACAGATCCAAACCGAATCAGTTAAAATTGAATCATGCAGTTTCATTTGGTTCAATTTTCTTTTTCCACACTATTTAATTTGGTTAAATCTATCAATTCTACTTATTCAGTACAAACCGAACTAACCCGAATCACTTCCACCCGTACTGACAAAGAAACCATATTTTTTCAATAAAAAAACTTTTATCTCAATAGACATTAAGTTTCAGAAAAATTATTCAGAGAAATCTTACTTTTTAAAATTTCAATGGCAATTTTTTTAATATTAATTTATAAATAAATAAATAACATATAATATTAATTCATAATTAAAATTCATTTAAATTATAGATCGAAGAATCTTAGCGACAAAGACTCCAAATCTCATTATTAATATTGGCTTGTCAGACAAGTGATCGTTTTTTTTTTTTTTTTTTTTTTTTTTTTTTCCCTTATCTTATCATTTTGAGATTCTCACGGATTACATTTTCTTGCAACTTTTAATTTTCTTTTTGCAAATAAAAACAAAATTGCTAGATTTCATTTGAAAAGGACAACATATTGAAAGACAGACAAAAATAAAATAAAATTGGCGGTTTAAATTCCGCCATTTAATAAAGGTCGTAGAAACTAAAAAGTAGAACTATAAAAGCATCTCCAATGGAATGTAAATTGTTAAAATTAACATGCCATATAAGTAAATATGAATATTGTTTTGAAAAAATACACTCCAATGGTAATGTCTAAAATGAATGTCGAGCTGATGTGGCCTAGACATTATTTAGAAGAATGTCTACTTCTGGAGGCTCTGTCAGATATTGTCAAAATTTTTAAAATGTAAAATTTACCTTAAAAGTCTAATTTGTTCAAAAACTAAAAATATTTAATAAAATATATTATTAATTAATAATCATAAATAATTTTTGTGTACGTTACTATTGGAGAATAATTTTTAAATTGAATGTGCATTTATGCCATATAAATTTAAACAGTATCTATTTCTATGACACATATATATTAATACACATTCACTATTGAAGATGCTCGAAACTTTGCGGAGAGAGAATATGACAATATTTGTGATGATGTCAGTTTCACACTTTCACTACCTTGCAAATAATATTAAATGCTTTAAAATTTTATAAATTCAAAATTTATTATGAAAAAGTGAAATCTTTTTGTGAATAGTAAAAATTAAGTTGCCATGTAGATATGCTGCTCCTATTAGTGCTGGTCACCTGGTGAAAAATAATATTATTTATATATTTAAATATATATATATATATATATAATTATATTTTGATCAAGAGGATATTACTTACAATTGAAGCATCAATATTTAGTATTCTGAAATTTAAAATATTATAAATTAATAATATTAGAACACGTAACTTATTCTTTTACTCAAACTTCAATATTATTCATGTGATACATAAATTGTGTAATCTGATTTCTTTCAAGTGATTATATATTCCTTGTTTAAAACCTCAGGTGCTTTATTTGTAATGAATATATATTTTACTTTTTTTTTTTGGTAAATGCATATATATTTTACTTATATGTTCATTTAGACAATAAGTTAATTTCTTGCGTAACAAATCAATATAATAATATTATACTAAATTTTTTAATCACAATAGTAAATTTTAAATTTATTGGATTATTTAACAGGATTGGAACTATTTTTAAAATTAAAGTTTAAAAATTAATTTGATAAGTATTTTGTATAAAATTATCAGATTGACCTCCAGATATATACTATATGAAAAATCGTAATTGAGCTAACAATCTTCTGCAACCATGTGTAGAAATGAATACCCGAGCAATCTCATGCATATTGGATGAGATAATATACCTTTTCCCTATCTTTTGTCATTAACAAGGAGTTTCTTTTGTTAATTATTTTATTTTCTTGTAGTCATTATACAGTTTTGAAAAACTATAGCATATCATTATTCACGGAAAAAAATGGCTTTGTCTTCTATATCAAAATTTGATAAACTAAATTAATGTATATATGTCATTATTTGAGTGGACGGACCATATAAATTACGAAGGCATATAAATATAATTTTAATTGAGGTGATACATATTTTGTATATATTCCTTGTTTTGGTATGTGGAATGGTTATTTAATGTTGAATTACCACTGATTTTAAAAATTTAAGCTAATAGAATGTATGTTATCATATTTTTTATATTTTATTTCTAATATTCATTCTCACATGTAGGTCCATTTAGGTCCTTACATATGCATTTTTCTGTACGGTATTTTTTGGGCTCATTTGGATCCTCACACATATTTTTTTTTTTGGTGGAGCTATTAAGTTTTGAACTTATGACCACTAGGTCTTTCGGCTTTGATACCATGTTGAATTTTCACTTCTCCCAAAAGCTTAAGCTGATAGAAAGTGGTTTTTTATTTCTTTTATATATTTTCTCTAACACTCCCCTTCACATATAGGTCCGACCTCTTTTAGATTCATTTGGGTCATAATATATATTTTTATTTTTTTAGATGGAGTTGTTGAATTTGAAATCCAAGATCTGAAATTTTTAAACTCTATATCAAATTGAATATCTACTTCTTCTAAAAATTTAAACTAATAAAAAATGAATTATAATTTTTTTTATATTTTATCTTTAATATTTAGAATGAAAACAAAACCTGCGTGAAACACGAATAGCCGGTGGATTAATACCTGGATGTCCCAACAAACATTTATTATGCTGATGTATCATTGTCAATTTCTTGTTTTGTCCGACTTTTCCGGAAACATATGTCCAATCAAACCATAAAAGTGATATCAATGGCACCCATCCAAAACTAATAAATAAATACATGGTTGATTAAAACATAAGTATCTTGTAAAAATTATTTTGTGACAAAATTAGAAAGATCCAACTTTGTAGCTAAAGTATTTTTAATTGACAATTATATATAATAATAATAATATACTATATCATTATTTGGGTATGGATGAGTAAAGAAACAGGCGGTGCTGTGTCAACATCATTTTTGTAAATATATGCAGTGGAATTAAGATGATTCATCATCCAGTAGCAAAGACTTAAGCCATTCAGCACTCTCTTCCAGCCAAACAGTTTAATCAACCAAATTAACAACAAAAGAAGTTAAAAAATCAGCAACCTTATTAGTACTCCCTATATCTCCTTAGACTTCGTAATGTGAATTTAAATATGGAGCTACAAATTTATTTATTTATTTATTTTTGGTAAGATATGAGGCTACCTGTACTTAATACAAATTCACACACACTGTATAATCAAACAGACAGTATTTACAGTTATGTTATATCGTATTTGCATAAAAAATTTGTCATTCAAATGGGTATATCTTTGCCGTGATACACGTTTTCGGGTAATGTGAAAATCTACAAGTTGAAATGAAAGCGGTGCAAACGAGTTGTGATTTGTCAGCGCACCATTGGTAAACGTTTCGCATTCTTATTTGTTGGCTTTATAAAAAATTAAATATCAAAATATATGTCGTTTTCATCCGCAGCTACGTTATTAGGGCGTGATTCTGGATGCTTCTTTCTTCTTTTCCTTGTAATTATTAACCTTTTTCCTTAATTTACTTTAATTAATTGCCCACATATTCTAATTCAATAATATAATAATAATTTTTTTGAGTGATCTTTCAATAAACGGTTTCTGAAAGAGTTATTTATTAAAAAAATTGGAACCAGAACTTTACGTGACGACACAAAATAATTGTCCTTCTGTATACATTAAATACACAAAATAATTGTCCTTTTGTATACCTTAAATACATTATACATAGTCTCTTCTAGTATCTTTTTTTTTTTATTTGTAGACTTTTAAGTCTTCCTTTTTTTTTTTGGGTAAAAGACTTTTAAGTCTCTTCTAGTGATCTTTAATGGTTTCTTTTTATAAATTATATAGATAGATATATGTTATAATAGTTAAAAAAATTAAAATTTTCTGGCGAAATTTTATTTTTGTTTAGGATACCAAAATTATTTTTAACTCTAAAAAAAATAATAAATTTTTTATAATTTTCATCGAAATTTTTGATATTTTTGTTGAAATTTCTATGGTAATTTTTTCACAATTTGGTTAAAATTTTCATAATTTCAGTAAAAATTTCAAAAATATCCATGAAAATTTCTGAAATATTTATGAAAATTTTGAACATATTCACTATTTTTTTTTTATAAATTTTTAATATTATATCAAATATATTAATGAATTAAACTGGTTCATTTAGATTTTCCAAAAGTGATTGTTGAAGAAGTAGGTTCTAATAGTGTTGATTTTTTTCGAAAACTTATGAGATAACCAACTAGAACTCATTGTGCTTCAACCTTTTCCATAAGTATATGTTCAGAATTCCAAATTATTGATAGTAACTTTTTCAAACGGTGATATCAATGAATATTCTTATGAAATTATAAATAGTTACGAAATAGTCATTAATTCAACACATATTGAGTCAATTTAGAGGTAAGAGTATTACAATAATGCAATGCAATATAAAAATTATGAAAGTAGATAAGGTAGACCTAAAATTGGTGTTGTAGAAAAAAATATACATGTAGAGAAAAATATACAATAGAAATGTCACAACAAAAAAATAATTTTTTTAAGATGAATATAACACTTATTCAATTGATGTTTATAAAATGACATCAAGTAAAAACTTATGTATATATTCTCAAGCTCAACCATCAGCAGACAACAATTATGCATAGAGTCAACTAATATCATATATATATCATGATTATCTACAATTAGATATAATGTTATATCTATATGGTTGGCATATTAACAATACATGCAAAACTAATCAAGAAAATACATTTTTTTATCAATATTTTTTTTAATACATTTTTAAAAATGAGGATAAGAAAGTGAGTGAAAAATTTCAACAACCAAGAAATTCTATGTGGTATTGAATAATATTTAATTAATTATGTATTTGTAATATTATTTTAATTAATGAATAATTTATTATTTAATATATTATTTTTTTATTACTGTCAACGAATGTTATATGTTCTTGATATAAGAAATATGATTTCCACTTAATATTTTTTCAATTTTTATAGTTAAATTGATAAAATGTTTAATAATTAAGCACATAATTTCATTAAGAAATTTACAGATTTTTCTATAAATTTCAATCATTTCTTTTTTATTTTTATCGATATCAATATTCTGTTAATATTTACATCGATATTTCTATATTTTTAACTTTCGATATTTCCATCGATCCCAATATTTTCATCCTTAGTTATAACCCACTTTATCCTTATATATATTATTTATTTCTTATTTCTTATTTCCTCTACCTAATTAAGCAGTAGGTACGGGTGGTGTACAATATGTGTGGGAACGATGGCAAAGAAAGTATATTGCTTTGTCGCTCTTACTGCCTGTATGTACTGTTTATTTGTACATATAGCGTGTGAATCTGTGTAAAATACAGGACGACCAATTTTTAGCCTCATATTTTACCAAAAGATAAATATAAAAAAATTTGTAGCCTCATATTTAAATTCACATTACAGAATCTACGGAGATATAGAGTAATATATATTCAGAATCTCTGTTAATTTTATTTAATTAGTTGACATGATTTAAAATTTCATCTTAGAAGTTTAATCCAAAAGAAAAGTAATTTAAGCCTCTTATTTTTTTTAATTTTTTTTTAAAATTAGCTAATATGATATTTTATTTGTACAATTTTAACATACATTACTTAAATTTATAATGCTGGAAGGATGCAATCATTTAATCCAAAAGTTACAACTAATGGGAGAGATGTAATTAATTTCTATCAAGTATCAACAATCTAGAATCAATGAGCCCAAAAGCATACTCTTCGCGATGCTCTGCCAGTTTATTCCAACCCACTTATTCGAATAAAATTCTGCTAGCTATAGGATAGACAAACCTTAGCAACGAGTAATTTTTAACTACAATTATAAGTTTTAACTACAAAAGTAGCTGTAGATATGACAATGCTTTTTACGGAACATTTGGGTATGAAAAAGATTTAGCCATAACATATTAGCGTCACGTATTGTGTGTAAAAATATTCCGCCACAAAATATACACTTTTAGCTATAGCTGTGTTTTTATTGGTTGTTAGTGACAAACATATAATGAATATTTGTGTTATTCCTTAATTAATTTTTAGCATATAATGCACATCCTACAAGCTGCAACTAAGTTCTAAATTTGAAAATTGAATTCTGTAATCTGCATAATAATATAACTAGTATATACTCCAATATCATCTTCATCACGATAGTGCAAACAATATAAAAGAGAACCCTCTAGCTATAGCTAGGTTTTGGTCCTAAACTTAATCGTCTTTTGCTTCGCTTTAATCACGAATAGGTATTCATTTAGGCTATATAATTTTTATTAAATTAGAAGAACATCATCTTGTAACAAAGAATCGAGCCATTCATCACTCTTTTCCAGCCAAACAATGTAATCAACCAAATTAACAATAATTATTCTTATTCGATCCCCAGATTCTTCTGTCAACTTTTATCACGCGTTGAGGTTGTTGGAAATATTAAAAGGCCGGCCTTTAAAGCAATTAAAGTCTCCATAAATGGCCTGGCACAAATTTCCACATTGTTATCGTCGGCTAATTGACCAATTTTTTTCCTAAAAAAAATTAAAATTAAAATTTGTTGAGGTTGATTTTACATGTGTATATATATATATATATATATATATATATATTCCATTTTTAGATTTAAAATGAAGGTGTGGAATTAGTAGAGCAATATATGAAGCTGTATGTTTTGCTTTGGACTGTGGTTTTGCGAAGACAGTCATTGAGACCCAAAAAATAGTTTTGAAAGCACAAATTTTTAATAGAACAAATTGAGCAAAACTTAAGACTTTTAGAAGTATGATATTAATTTTACCTCTTGAGTTGCGCGCTTAAACTTTAATTATATAATTTTGTCAATTTGAATTGTTTTCTTACAGTATACTGACCTAAAATCAGACTCGTCCGAATGGAATGAACGGGGAGAGTTAATTTTGTCCTTGTCTAATTTTACTTTATTTTATTTTATTATTTATATATACAATCCTTATCTTTTTTTTTGTCATTGAATCCTCATCTAATTGAACTTTCCCGATTGGCCAATTCATCCAACTTTTTTTTTACCCCAAACTTCACGTGGCAACATATTGGCTATAGAGGAGGATACCATTCTCAAGGCTATTATACCAAACGAGCTGAGAACGGCTATAAATAGAAAGAGAGACAAACTACAAAACTACACAACACAGAGCTTGCTATCTAATTTCTCTCTTCTCTTGTGTTTTCCCCCACAAATCTAAGAGCGTTTCATATCATTTTGTTGAGGCAAAATGCTGAACCTAGCACACAATGTGGTACACAAAGTGGCAGCAACTGTGCATCACATTGAGGAAGAGGTTCTTGGGCTTTTTACCATGAGTGATAACAAGATCATGGACCTCATTTATGCTACTCATGTTCATGCTGATGAAACCTTCGATGACGATTCTCTTTTCATCATCACCGAAAGCATCCTAAAGCGTGCTACCCAAATTGTTGACAAAGTTGTGCAGGTATACCTTCTTTATAATTTGTTTCAAAATTAATCTTACATTCTACATAACCAAAATGCATGGGAATAGTTCCATGCACAATGTGCACAAATATACAACATCAATTGTAGCACATCCAATATATATTATATACTTCGTATGCAGTAACATAAATTTTGCACCCCTATCTTGATTAAGCTCCCTCATATATGCTTAAACAAATAATTTTTTTTTTTCGCTTGAAGTGTGAAATTTAATTACTGGTGACTTACTGAACAGGGTAGCCAAGTGCATGTGGAGAACATTGAGGAGCAGACTCCCAAACCCAACTTCAGTGTTCCCCTGTGCACACTTAAGCAGATTGGCTGCGAGGTTATTGCTCTTTAACTCCCATAAATAGTTTGTGATATACATGGTGTACAAGTTTGTAATTATTATTTTCCTATATATTAACGAAGTTGAGCTATATATAAAAAATTGCAGCTCTCATGCAAGGCTCCTGGTGAGGAGGTTGCACACAAAACAACTCTGTCAATACTTAACAAGCTATCAACCTATTCATGGGAAGCCAAGGCAGTGCTTGCTCTTGCGGCTTTTGCCATGGAATACGGCGACTTCTGGCTTCTTGCTCAGCTTCAACACACAGATAACCTTGCCAAATCAGTGGGAATGCTGAAAAGAGTGCCTATTCTCACTAAGCCTGCTGAGCTTCACAAACGCCGGCAAGCAATTCTTGAGCTGAACAATCTCATTAAGGCCACACTTCAGGTCATCGAAATTTTCGACGAGTTCGAGAGCTAGCTTATGATCCAAAAGACATACCAGGGTTGTCAATTGCAATGGACCATATCCCAGTTGATGTCTACTGGTCAATTCTAACACTAGTTGCTTGCTCAACTAAGCTCACTATTCTCACTGGCCATGAGTATGTTCTTGTCCATGCCGATATGTTTATGCTTGGCTAAATTAATATATATATATATATATATATATATATATTTGTATGCATAATTAATTTATGAATAAAATTACAGGGACAAGCCCCACGATTTGTCCCCTTATTCCCAGAAGATCCATTACATACTCAACAAACTCAAGATCCAGCTCGTTGTTTGCAGAAGACAATTAGGTTCAAATGCCTAAACTGTTTTTGGAAGCTTAGTTTACTTCCTTTGCAATATGCTATAGTTGCTAATTAAAGAAACATGGTTTTTTAAATGTTGCAGAGGAGGCAGAGACTTACCGGAAGCTGAGGAAAATGGTTCAGACGCCAACTGAAGTAATGGAAGTCTTTAAGGCCTTGACATTCACTAAGGGTAGACCACAGCCCCTCATTGATGGTTCAACTAACAAAACGGTTGGTTCTCTCAGGACAACCATTTTCTTTGACTTCACTTGATTTTCTACTCTCGTAATATGACCACAATTGTGCTGGAAACAGGTTAACATGGATGTGCTGAGGAGAAAGAGCGTATTCCTTTTCATCTCAACACTTGAAATCACAGAAGAAGACATGTCAATTCTGAAACCAATTCATGAAGGAACTAAGAAAGACGATAGGTTCAAGATTGTGTGGATCCCAGTGGTGGAGCAGTGGACCACTGAACTTCAAAAGAAGTTTGAGATGCTGAGGTCTAAAATGCCATGGTTCACCATCCAATCCATATCACCAACAGTAGGCATCGAGTTCATCAAGGAAGAGTGGCATTTCAAAGGCAAGCCTACAGTGGTGGTGATGAGCCCGCAGGGGAAAGTAGAAAACCCCAATGCACTCCACCTCATCAGGCTATGGGGAATGAAGGCTTTCCCTTTCGACAAGGCCGCTGAAGAAACTTTATCCAAAGAATTGACTTGGATTGTCCCTGTAGTCAACAACATTGACCCTGTTATTCAAACTTGGGTACATCCATTTTTCATGTCCCCAAATTTACTTTTGATTTTTTTTTTTCTCCTCAAAAAACTAAATTGTGGGTTTTGAATAACATATTTAATTTTATCAAACAGATGAAAGAGGACAAATACATCTTTTTCTATGGAGGCAGAGACAACGAGTGGATCCAACAGTTCACAAAGAGAGCCACGGCTCTCGCAAACGATCCAATCATTAAAGATTCAAAGATTAAGATCGAGTTATTTTGCATCGGAAAGAGCGGCAAAGGAGGGGAAGACCATGGAGTCATTGGTAAGTTCTGGTCCGGCATAGAGAGCCTGTTCTTCACCAAAGCTCACAAACAGGTGGACCCAGTTACCCAAGAAATCCAAAAGCTGCTTTCGTACAAGGACGAGAGCGGGTGGGCTTTGCTGACCAAAGGGTCTACCGTGGTCACTGCTGGTCACGGACTCACAGTCTTGAGAGTTTTGGAAGAGTTTGAGAAATGGAAGGAGGTTGTTCGCGAAAAGGGCTTCGAGTTCTGCTTCAAAGAGTACCATAACAGAGTTATCCAGTCTGTCCGCCATTGTTGCCGGCTTGATATCCCAAGTGCGACTGGTAAAACCCCGGATATTATGAAATGCCCAGAGTGCCCTCGTACCATGGAGATCTTTGTCAGCTACAAATGCTGCCATGTGGATGGCCCGAGCAATGGGCATCACTAAATGGGTCGGGTCTCTCTCCTTTCTAAATGGGTATCGGGTCAAGTAGTTTTATGTTATGCTAATGAAATAAAGGGCATCTACAATTAATGCTATTTATCTGCAGTATGATTGGATGCTAGTGTCAGAGTTTTGTAATGGTCCAAAGGGTGTCTTCTTTACAGGACACGAGATGCCCAGCATGTGTGTTTTTTTTTTTGTTGGTGAATAAGATGCCCAGCATGTTGGTTCTGCATGTATGCTACTTTCTATAATGAAGCACATCTTTTAAGGTTTTTGTTTTTGTTCTTTAATGGTTGATTTTCTTGCCTCGTGTTTCATCTTTCAAATAGGAAAAATTAAACTCTGGATGGAACCATATGCGCTGTCGTTGTCATAGCCACACATGGACACTGTGCACTGTCTCTCAGTCTCAGTCCCTGTTCTATTTGGTTTCTTTTTAATTATATGTTGATGCAGACTTGGAATTGGAAACCCTTCAAACCATTTATAGCATCTGAAATAGTTTTTATTTTTAATATTTTTTTTTGTTCTTTTTTTTTGGGTGGATAAAAGTAAAAAAAGAAAGAAGAAGAAGAAGCTCTGTTTTAATTCAGGTATACCAATTGGTTCACTATTGCAACTCCACCAATTAACGAACGGCAGATCTCATCAAAAGATAAACCTACACGAAGAAAATGCATCCAACAAGAGAATTAGCAATGGTAACCTCTAAAGAGGCACTTAAAACTACGAATGTTCTTGTAACATAGGCTATTGCACCATTGAAGCCATTGCTACACTGGTAAGCATTAAGTAAAATACAAAAATAATTTTCATAATGCTGCATGGTCCAAATTATTTCACCTCTCACATCAATGTAAGTAAAGTTAACATGACGGGGCAGCTAGGGTGTCCAGGTTTGGCCGGAGGTGGAGAGGTTTTCCCAAACCATAGGGGTTTTGTCAAAGGATATTTTCCAATTTCTTTAGGTATTTGTACTGCCTTTGAGTCTGAGCTTCAGGCGGCCATGTATTCTTAGTTTTCTTCTTGGTCCATATGTTTTATTCTCGTTTTTTGGCGTCGTCGGGCTCGTTTGGTATTGTAATTATTATTATTTATTTTTTTGCTACACATTGTACCGTACGTTTCAAAACTGATAAAAATTATACTAAAAAATAATTTAAAAAACCAAAATGCAAAAAAATAAAATAAAAGTTCGAGAACAAAGTGTAACAAAAAAAAAAATTTCAAAAAATTACAACTACATACATAATTCAGGGATTAATAGTCAATAAACCAGTTTTAAACACAGAACCTTATTGACTATATATGATGACAATTGTAACATCATTATGTTTATATTATTTTAACAGATAATTTTTTTAGAGTTTTTATATATTTTATATGTTCTAGTTATAGTTAATAACTTGATTTTTGCAGGGAGATAATGCTGGATTAATACTCGGACAAAGTAATGGAATTAGGGCTTGTTTTATATGAATTAATGTCGGAAGCTCTTGGACTGAACCCTAACCATTCGAAAGACATGGGCTGTTGAGAGGGACTTTTCATAGATGGTAATTGCTATCCTGAATTTCCTGAACCAGAACTAACATTGGGCATAAACGACCATTCTGATAGTGGTTTCCTCACTGTGCTCCTACAAGACCAACTCGGTGGACTCGAAGTCCTCCATGATGACCTTTGGGTGGATGTTAAACCCATTCATGGAGTCATAAATGTTGGAGATCTGTTGCAGGCAAGTGTTTGTTCGATCTGTTGAATTTTATGTTTTATATTTAGTGTTATAATAATTAATTGTTTCTCGATTTCTTTTATTTATTTTTAATTGATCCTTAATTAATTTGTGTCCAAAAACAAAAAATTACAAGTGAATTACTAACATAAGAATACGTACGTCAATACCACATCAACTTAAAAACTGGAGAGAAGTATAGAGAAAGAAAAGTATGGGGGGAAGCTAGTACCCTTACTCTCAAAATAAAATAAAATAAATGTTTGAATGGGTAGATTTTAAAATTGAATTTGTTTACATATGAATTTTTAGCTACAATTAATTTGTGCAAATTGATACATTTTAAATTGAAAAAAGTTGCACATATGTCCAATTTAGTTAAAATTGTCGAATTCCATTAACTTACAAGTTACGTGCATAATACATGATTTTTAAAATTAATTTCTTTATATTTTATTATACCAAAACTTAAAGAAAAAAATTTCATTTATGGCTTTTCTTTATATTTTTTAATTTTTTTAGTTTTTTGTACAATTAAAAATAAAAAAAACAAATTTTTAAAGTAACTTGTTATGCACGTTACTTTTATATTGACGGAATTCATTAATTTATAAATTAAACCTAATGTGCAACTTTTTTTTTAATTTAAAAAGTATCAATTTATACAAATTAATTATAAAAACCCTTATATAAAAAATAAATTCAATTTTAAAAAATATTAAAGTGCATTTAGACCTAAAATAAAAATGAAATTTTTTCACCCAAATGGTCCATAAATTAAAAAAATTAATGTTCCGTAATATTTTATTAGTTAATTGGTATGTAATTTTGTTTGTTTCTTTCTTTGGAACATTAATATTCTTGGGCCAGGAAGACTATTTTTAATATAGTAACCCTAGAGTAATGCTATATAGCAGATTTATTTAGCCTCTCATTATATTTATCATTTATACATATATTATTATTTATTAGTTAATATATTATTATAACATAGATATTGATAAAATAAATTTAAAAAAAAATAAGTGTAATTAAATATAAACTAATAGAATAATAACATGTGTATAGTTGATAAATATGGCAATAGACTATGTAGTATTTTTAATATTATTTTTTAATATAATAATTTATTTTATCATGTAAAAATTATTTTTTTCTTTTTTTTTTGGTTAATTATTTTTATCTTCTATATTTGTAATGAGCATTAGAGACGTATCTCATTAAGTTATAACCTCCTAATATTATTGTTATAGAGAGGGTTGACTTTGTCTATATATTTTTGTGCAGTTAATCACCAACGACAGGTTCTTGAGCGTGAGTATTGGCCAATAACTCAAGTAAAAGACCATCAGTTGCTGCCTCCTTCCGAACACACCATCCACCAGAAAACACTTCCAGATTTTATGGACCAATTAAAGAATTGTTATCAGAAAACAATCCCCCAATTTATCGAGAAACCACTGTCAAAGATTTTGTTGCACACTATGATGAAAAAGGTCATAATGGGGTTTCTGCTTTAGAATATTTTAAGCTCTGAAGTTTTAGAATTTGGGTTTGGCATGCAATTGGCCGAAATGTCAATATTGTGTGGAAATGTGTGAAGAAATGTCTATTATTTCATATTGAAATGAATATTGGCCTTAAAAGTGAGGCCTACTTACCTATTAATTGTGTGAGATTTTATTTCTTTTCAAAGGAGAAAAAAAAAAAAAAAANTTAGTATAAATGTTTATTTAATTTAAAAATTATTTTTCAATAGTACTATGCATAAAAATTATTTATGGTTATTAATTAATTATTTTATTAAATATTTTTAATTTTTGATTAAATTAGATTTTTTTTTTAAATTTATTTTTTTAAAAACTTGACAATGTCTTACAGAGCTTTCAGAAAATAGATATTATCATGAAGTGTATTTTTTTTTTATAACAATATCTATAAATGCTTATCTTTCTATTTATATTTTTTTTTGCGCCATATAGGAAAATAAACAGAATGATATAAAAACAGATATATTATTTTGTCTAAGAAGTTTGTTAGGTTAATGTGGCTTAATAAAAAAATAAAAGTTGTCATGATAATTGTTTATTTTTAAAACCTTTGTTATATAGTTTACTCAGCAAAATAATTATTATCTGTATTTTTTTTAAATTAAATATGAATAGATAAATAATTATCAATTGTTATTATTTTTGTTAAATAAAATATACTTTATACGTCATCAATTAATTAAAATATAGATATAACTATAAGAGAATGATTTTTGAGTTGCTTGTCTATCTCATAAGTATTCATGCTATATAAATAAAAATCATTTCAATTTCTCTATGATAACAACAATCTATAATCCTATTGAATATGTTCTTGCCATGTTGTTGGAATTTAATTTTAAGGATTATGATTGATTTTTGTTATCTGCGAAATAATATATCTGTTTTTTTTTTAATAAAAAAAAATCTATTCATAACAAAGTCATAGACTTAAAAAAATATTTAGCAAATAATATATCTGTTAGGCACGTTTAAAAATTGATCATAAATGATTGATTCACTAAAAGTTAGACCGTTTCATTTTATTTATTTCTTTCTTTTTTATCGTTTTTTGGGCAAAAGAAATTGTCAATCTTGTTTTTAAGCCCAAACATGCGCGATGGTCGAAGGATATTGGACCCACTAAGAGAACAAGGAATGTTCGGTCTGTTTTGTTATTATTATTATTATTATTTTATTCCTCTATGCCTTTTTTTATTTTTTCTATAAATTTTTAAAATACAATTATAAAATAATTGCAGATATAATTATTAATTATAAATAAAGTAATGTTGCCTATAAATAAAATAATATTATTTATAAATAAAATAACATCGTCTATAAATAAAGTAATAAAATTTTTAATCAAGTAATATTAATATATTATTGCATTTGTAGACAAAATTATTTTATTTGTGAATCATAAAATATTATTTATGAACAATATTATTTTATTTATTGTTAATGTATATACCTACAGCCATTTTATGTAGATGAACCCATTTTTCCTTAATTTGCTCTTTTTTCTTTTCCCCTCCATAAATACGTGTCTTGATTCCAACTGCATACATTTTCAAAAAACCAAACTAAAAGAAGAAAGAAGAAAATATTCCATATATATTGTCAGGTTGTAAGATCATGATATAACTTTTATGGACATAAATAAACTATTTTAAGTTGCAAGAAAAAGAAAAAATCATTATATACTTTTTTTTTCCTTTTTTTTTCTATTTTTATTGCAAAAATATTCATGATAATATTCAAGTTAATGTTTCGTAAATCTATGATAATTGTGATTTACTGGCTCTGGAATGATAATTTGCTTTGTTTACACGGGATGATATGACTACAGTAATATCTTGTTGATGGAAGTGAATAAGCATCCACATTCACTTCGTGCTGTATCAATCATCAACGTTAGCCAATATGTATCTGCGGATTCATCTATTAATTTGGATATAATGGATTTGGCGATGAAGCCTAAAGATTCTTTGGATTTATTGGTACCGTTCAATCAGAAACCGATTGCTTTATTGACAGCTACCAACCCCACTATCCAAAGTTTACTCGATTGAAACGACTTGTGTAATTATCTTCCTATTCATTAAAAAATAAAGTAATTATCGTCCTTTTTTGACTTTCTATTCTCTCCTCATCTCATACCCAAAAGAAAATATCCAATTCCTCATCTTCTCGACTGAAAAAGAGAGAAAAAGAAATGAGCTCCAAACACATTGAACAAGATGGTGAATCAGTTTATGACAGAAAAAGTGAGTTAAAAGCTTTAGATGACTCAAAAACTGGTGTTAAAGGACTAGTAGATGCTGGTTTGGTGAAAATCCCAAGAATTTTCATCCACGAACAGCAAAATCTCAGCAAATCCAGGAATGGTGATGAACAGAAAAAGTTCAGTATCCCAGTTATAGATTTGCAAGGCATAGATAAAGATCCAAGTTTACGTAACAGGGTAACAGACCAAGTTGGATATGCATGTGAGAAGTGGGGGTTTTTTCAAGTGGTCAATCATGGAATCTCTGTGGATCTTTTGGATGAGATGGTTGATGGAATTCGTAGATTCCATGAACAAGATCACGAGCTGAAGAAAGAGTTTTACTCTCGGGATTATACAGGCACAAGGGCTAGTTTTAATACCAATTTTGATTTGTATCAAGCTCCAGCAACAAATTGGAGGGACACTTTGAGTTGTGTTTTGGCTCCCCGAGCTCCAAATCCTGAAGATTTGCCTCGAGTTTGTAGGTATGTTGTTTAACCATTGGGTTATTGTTTTTGGAACAAATTAATCTGTGGAACCAGAATTGAGTTGGAACTCTTATATTTGTTATTGTTTAGAGTGTGCAGAGCAAAGAAATGGTGACAAATTAAAAAAAAAATGTGTCAGAGATGTGCAAACGAAGGTTTGAGGGAGTGATTGTTAGTGAGTTGTGCAAATAAAGACACATTGATTAAATTTAGAGATCCTAAATGGCTTGATTACTCTTCTTATTGGGTTAGGCTAACTTTTAAAGTGGAATCCAAGCTTCTTCGGACCCAACAAAATGTAACATAATAAGCATTACGTTATTTGTCTACTGCTTTTTTTTTGGTAAATATATTTCTCTACTGTTTGGTGCATATGGCCTGTTGAACTGTGTCTGAGTGGGGCTAGGTTGTCCCTTGTTCTATCCAAATATATATATATATATATATATATATATATATATATTAACATATATATTATAAACAAGTTGTTTTGAACAAATATTATGTTATAACTTCTTTCTGTTCTTGAGTGGAGACTGGAAGGTGGTTCATGGTGTAAACACTAGAGAAGAGGAATTTTGTTTTGCTTTTTTTTGACAAATATTTGTTTCTATTGCCAAAACACAAAAACCCAACAACGAATTCATTTTTCAAAGCTAACCAACATTTTGAGAAAGGAAAGACAGAACATCATTGGGATGGGTTAGAGACAGAGCAGAGAGATTGGGGACAGAGGAGCTGTAATAAGTCATATAATTCACTATTTCTTTCTCAAAAATAATTTTGCTATTTGTCATATATGGTGATGATTATCAGTCGACTCCATGTAAAAATGAAAAATATTAATTAAATGCATTTAATTATATATTGAATTTTTATACTAAACACTTAATTTGAGAAAATCAACTTTTTTAGAATAACCAATTAATCATCAAATAGTAGATAAGCTACACTGGTAACATTTTTCCTTCTCAAATTATTAATAGAAAATTTGCAGGGACGTTATACTGGATTACTCAAACAAAGTAATGGCATTAGGGTTTACTCTGTTCCAACTTTTATCAGAGGCACTTGGGCTCAAACCCAACTATCTCAATGACATTGGTTGCTCAGAGGGGCTACTTTTACTGGGCCATTATTACCCACCATGCCCTGAACCAGATCTCACACTGGGCACAAGTAACCATTCAGATAGTAGCTTCCTCACCGTGCTTCTTCAAGACCAAATTGGTGGACTCCAAGTCCTCTATCAAAATCAATGGGTGGATGTTACTCCAATTCATGGAGCTCTGGTCATCAACCTTGGAGATTTATTACAGGCAACGAGTCCTCATAATTAATTCCCTTTTTAACTTTACCCAAAATTGTGAATTTTTTGGCACTGAGATTGATAATTTGGTTTTCTGTTGTTTTGTTTCTGAGCAGCTAATCACAAACGACAGGTATCTAAGTGTAAATCACAGAGTGCTGGCACAGAATGTTGGTCCAAGAGTATCTATAGCAAGTTTTCTCAGAACAGAGCTCCCACCAGAAAATAGTTCACGATTGTACGGACCTATTAAGGAGTTGATATCAAAACAAAATCCTCCTATTTACAGGGAAACCACTGTGAAAGATTTTGCCCAACATTACTTCACCAAAGGGCTCAATGGGGTCTCTGCACTTGAATATTTCAAGCTATGAACTACAATGTTATTCCCTCATGGTCTATATGGATCGTTCATATTAGTTTCTATGTATTTGTGGATTAAAGTGTCTAATATTTACATAAGCTTATGTATCCAAAGGATCAGCTATGTTTTAGTTGCCAGTAAATTTTTTAGATAGAAAAACAGTGAGCAAAAAGTGTCATTTTGCACTTTGTGAGATGAACCAGTTGCTTTAGCATGAGGAAGATGCAATGTGACCAATAGGACTCTGTGTACCAATAGAAGAGCGATTGTAAAGTGGTCTAGAATAATAGCTGCTCTTCTGAAAACCACCAAGCTGACGGTCAATATGGGAAACAGAAGTTGATGGAGAGTGATGAACTGCAAGTAATGGAAAGCCAGAGGAACCAGAAGTTAAAGAAGTCTGTTGAGTCCTAGCTTGTGGCAAATCGAGTGACTGCTGGAAACCAAATTGCTGAGGAAAACTTTGCCGAGTAGTAAACTGCTGTGATTTGAATTGTGGCTGCTTTTATTGATGAGAACCAGAAGTGTTAGGAGTAAAATCTACTGCCATATACCGCATATTAAACCTATAAAAGCAGACAGCAGCAGAATGACCATATTTGCTACAGAGCTGACAAATAGGCTAAGACGTTCTCCCACCACCTCGACCGAAAGAGCAACGACCTCGACCTCTGTAGTTAGAAACACCACCTCATCCTAACACTTCCTGAACAGCTTGGAAGACATAACCAGTGAAATCATTGGCTTCATCATAACCAAAATTAGATTGATTATGTATAGTGTAGTCAGAACCTTGGAAGTATGATTAGTACTATAAAATCCAGGACTACCATTAGAGATGCTAAAGTAGTTTGATCAATACTTACAGCATGAAGACTATAATTCTGAAAAGGATTGAAACCAGCAACAGAATTTGTACCAACTCCAGAAGTTAAGTGTGCAGCTTTGTGAGTCTCTGTCATATGAATTAGCATTATGAGTTTCTTCCAATTTGGCTTCATAAGCTAGAAGATGATTTTTAATATCATCTAATGTATATTGCTAAGGTCGAATGCCAAAAATAGTGGAGATGGGCTGAAAATCACCATCCAAACCTCCAAGTACATACCGAACAGAATCCTGTTCAGTTACACTGTCACCAGCAGCTATTAAATTATTTGCAAGATTTTTCAGTCCAAGTGCATAAGCATCTACAAATAGACCATTTTTCTTTGTACTTTGTAAATCTACTAGGAGACTTAGCAGCATATCTATTAGCAATAGCACACCATAATCCAAAAGTAGTCTCTTTTAATCTTTACCATCAAAATGCCCTATTACATCTCTATCAATTGTACTGTGTAACCAATCTACAAGAAACTGATCTTGTAGCTTCCAATCTTCACGGCCTTGATCAGTATAGCTAGTCGTTATGTCATTGTTTGGAGAATCAGAAAAAAAAAAAAAAAAAAAAATCGGAGCTCTTACTCTTACCTTTGACAAAATCATCAAACGGAGCAAACTGAAGAAATGATGAACTTGTGCCCTCTGATCACCAGTAAAACTTGCGATCTCCAAACAAAGAAATTGGAATCATCTAATTTGATGATGCTACTTGAAAACGGAGAAATTGTCAATACAGAGCTCTGATTTTCCGCCATAGAGAAAGCTCTGATACCAAGATAGGAAGAATGTTCAAACTAGAAGAAAAGATTTTAAAAGGAAAGGAAAATGTAGGAAACCGAGAGAAAGTGCAGGAAAAGAGAGAAGAAATTTTATTAAGCTGAAAATCTGTGATTTTTCCCAACAAATGAAAAAAATACATAAAGATGTCAACTAACTGAATAATATACAACTAGCTAACCAATCTGTTATAAACTGAACACAGCTAATAACAAAAGCTATCGGGCAAAACTAACTGCAACTAACTTGGCAGCCATTTTGGAAAAACTAACCATATTCCTAGACTTTCAAACCAAAGCTGACGTGTCAAGGAGAAGATCCTGACAGACCAATTAACAAGTTAATGGATTTGGTGAATGAAGCCTAAAGACTAATCTTTATTCTTTGGAATTATTAATTTTAAGAAATGACAGCTACCGACCCACTATTGATAAGTTTATACGTATGAAATGACTTATGAATGCTTGTATATATGGCAGCTTCATGGTAGGACATGTTTCATTAATTTTTTTTTTTTGAAAAAGTGACATGTTTCATTAATGGTACCACTGCCAACCTTCTAGATTCATTTATTTATTTATTTTTGGATTTTAAAAAACATATGGTCTTCAAGGAGTTTGACAACTCTAATATGTCGTAAAGCTTGTGGGTCGTCTGGCTTTTTTTCTTTCCTCATCTCGTACCCAAAAGAAAATATTTAATTCCCATTCCTTATCTTCTCCACTGAAAAAGAGAGAAAAAGAAAATGAGCTCCAAGCACATTGAACAAGATGGTGAATCAGTTTATGACAGAAAAAGTGAGTTAAAAGCTTTAGATGACTCAAAAACTGGTGTTAAAGGACTAGTAGATGCTGGTTTGGTGAAAATCCCAAGAATTTTCATCCACGAACAACAAAATCTCAGCAAACTCAGCAACGGTGATGATCAGCAAAAGTTGAGTATCCCAGTTATAGATTTGCAAGGCATAGATAAAGATCCAAGTTTACGTAAAAGGGTAATAGACCAAGTTGGATATGCATGTGAGAAGTGGGGTTTTTTTCAGGTGGTCAATCATGGAATTTCTGTGGATCTTTTGGATGAGATGGTTGATGGAATTCGTAGATTCCATGAACAAGATCCTGAGCTGAAGAAAGAGTTTTACTCTCGGGATTTTTCAAACAGAAAGGCTAATTTTAATACCAATTTTGATTTGTATCAAGCTCCAGCAACAAATTGGAGGGACACTTTGAGCTGTGTTTTGGCTCCCCGAGCTCCAGATCCTGAAGATTTGCCTCAAGTCTGTCGGTATGTTGTTTAACCAGTTTGTTATTTTCTTTGGAACAATTTAATCTGTCGAACCAGAATTGAGTAGGAACTGTTACACTAGTTTATTGTTTGGAGTGTGCAAAGCAGAGAAATGGTGACGAATTTATAAAATGTAACATAAATAACATCACGTTGTATATTTGTCTGCTATTTGGTCTATTTGGCATATTGAAGTGTGTATGAGCGGGTCTAGGTTTTCCCTTGTTCTGTCCAAATATAAATATATGTTATATATAAAATAAATTATAAACAATTTGTTTTGAACAACTATTCAATATTTGTATTACTTCTTTCTGTTCTCGAGTGGAGACTGGAGAGTGTTCATCCTCTGGTTCTTGGTGTAGAGATTAGAGAAGAGGAAATTTTTTGACAAGTATCTGTTTCTATTGCCAAAACACCAAAAACCAAAAAATAATTCATTTTCCAAAGATAACTAACATTTTGAAAAAAAAAAGAGTAGAACATTATTTGGGTGGGTTAGAGACAGAGGAGTTGTAATAAGTCCTAAATATCTCTATTCCTTTCTCAAATTATTAATGGAAAATTTGCAGGAATATTATACTTGATTACTCCAACAAAGCAATGGCATTAGGGTTTACTTTATTCCAACTTTTATCAGAGGCACTTGGACTCAAACCCAACTATCTTAATGACATTGGTTGCTCAGAGGGACTTTTTTTTCTGGGCCATTATTACCCGCCATGCCCTGAACCAGACCTCACACTGGGCACAAGTAACCATTCAGATAGTAGCTTCCTCACCGTGCTTCTTCAAGACCAAATTGGTGGACTCCAAGTCCTCCATCAAAATCAATGGGTGGATGTTACTCCAATTCATGGAGCTCTGGTCATCAACCTTGGAGATTTATTACAGGCAACGAGTCCTCATAATTAATTCCCTTTTTAACTTTACCCAAAATTGTGGATTTTTTGGCACTGAGATTGATAATTTGGTTTTCTGTTGTTTTGTTTCTGAGCAGCTAATCACAAACGACAGGTTTCTAAGTGTAAATCACAGAGTGCTGGCACAGAATGTTGGTTCAAGAATATCTGTAGCAAGTTTTTTCAGAACACAGCTTCCACCAGAAAATAATTCAAAATTGTATGGACCTATTAAGGAGTTGATATCAAAACAAAATCCTCCTATTTACAGAGAAACCACTGTGAAAGATTTCGTCCAACACTACTACGCCAAAGGGCTCAATGGGGTCTCTGCGCTTGAATATTTCAAGCTATGAATTACAATGTTATTCTCTCATGGTCTGTATGGATCATTTATATTAGTTTTTATGGATTTGTGGGTTGACGTGCCTAATATTTATATAACGCTTATGTATCCGAATGGTTTTTCAGGCGCCAATGTTTTGGGACCAATAATTATATAAACAACAATATTAGATTTACTAAAATATTTACTAAATTTATTTATCAAATAAAATAGAGAAAGAAGTGATAATATTTAGTTAGTTTTAGTTTTTTGATTCATTTATCCATTTACAAGTTCAGTTATCTATATTTAAATTATAATAATATGTTAACTGATCATTTTTAACAAATTGTTTTTATTTGATAAATAAATTTAGGTAATATGTGTAGAATTATTGTTATATAAAAATAAAAAGGGGAGAGCCCTGAGCAGTTCCACCCTTGTGTTTTATAAAGAGTTGACTACAAGAAAAATAGGGAAAGAAAAATAAAAAGTTTTAGAAAGAATGAGTTATTAAATCCTGGTTACCTTTGCTCATTGACAAACTCGTTAGAGGGCTTTATGTTCACTTTCTCATCCAATTCTTTCTCTCACTTCTTACTGTAATTATAGCCATGAAAGAATTAATGGTTCTCACAAACCCAGATGAGACTGAAACACGGTATGACAGAAAAAGCGAAATCAAGGCTTTCGACGAATCAAAAACTGGCGTAAAAGGACTAGTAGATGCTGGAGTGCAGAAAGTTCCGAAGATATTCATCCATGAAAATAACGATCTTGAAGATGGGTGTTCTCATGGAGACTCCACGATCTCTATTCCAGTTATTAACATGGAAGGCATGGATGACCATGGAAGTCTACGCAATGAAATAGCAAAGAAAATTGGAGAAGCCAGTGAGAAATGGGGTTTCTTTCAGGTGGTCAACCATGGAATTTCCACAAACACTTTGGATGCATTGCTTGAAGGAATCTATAAATTTCATGAGCAAGATGATGAGCTGAAGAAGCAGTTGTATACGCGTGATGGATCCAGAAGCCTTGTATACAATTCCAATTTCAATCTGTATCAGTCATCAGCGGCTAATTGGAGAGACTCCATATACTGTACTATGGCACCTAATCCACCCAACCCCCAAGACCTGCCCCAAGTATGCAGGTAATTTTCTGTCACTTTCTCGAGAATCAAAATCGAGTAGTGAATATGTTCTATCTTGGGAAAGTCTGTAAATTTTGTTACTTTGCAGAGATATAATTACTGAGTACTCAGACAGAGTAATGAAATTGGGGATTAGTATATCAGAGCTGCTATCAGAAGCTCTTGGTCTGAGTCAAAATCATCTGAGAGACTTGGGTTGTACAGAGGGACATTATCTGGTGGGTCATTATTACCCAGCTTGCCCAGAACCAGATTTGACAATGGGTATTGAAAAACATACTGACAAATCATTCATGACTCTGCTTCTTCAAGACCAATCTGGTGGACTTCAAATCCTCCATGAAAATCAATGGGTCAATGTTGCTCCTACTCCTGGAGCTATTATAGTAAATATAGGAGATATGATTCAGGCAAGTTTACGATTAACAAATATGAAACTTTTTGTTCGAAAAACTATATAAGATCGTTAATGAATTGTTTTCATGTTGTTGTTTTTTCTTGCAGCTAATCACCAACAACAAGTTCAAAAGTGTGTACCACAGAGTAGTGGCAAAGAACAGAGGCCCAAGAATCTCTTGTGCAAGTTTTTTCAGACCAAATTTCCAAAGTGAAACTAACCTGCTCAAAGTGTTTGGACCGATCAAGGAGTTGCTCACAGAAGAAAACCAAGCAGTTTACAAGGAAACCACTCTTAAAGATTATCTCTCTTATGTCTTCTCTAAAGGGTTTTTTGGGAATTCTGGCTTAGATCATTTCAAACTGTGAACTTGGTCATTAATGGTGTTAATTGGTCAAGCTTTAGTGGTCTTAGGCTAGGCCATTTTAAGCTGTGAAGTTGACCAACTTATTTAATTTCCACTTCTTAAAAAAAAAAAAGGCAAAATATTTGTAGATTATAATAATAACTAATAAATATAAATATTATACCTTGAATTTCCCTAATATATTGTACTGTTTGTATATTATAACAATATGATCTATATTCAATTCCAAGTTTCCGACAGTATTTTACGTCTCAAATTATGCGATGGGAGTTTTACTTGCGCTCTAAAAAAAAAAAAAAAAAAAAACCTCCTCTTTCACTTCTCCTTTTTATTTTTATTTTTTTAATAGTGCTTACGGTTCTTTAAACCCATTTGTTTGCATTTATGCTATAATAAGAATATTTATTGGTCAATCTCTATTTCTATTGGCAAAAGCCAAAAAGTACTAATGAATTTGTTTTTGTCTTTATGAGTGAGATAGTGAGTTGTAAAGTCCAGCTGGCTAGCCGCTCATTTGTCCTTATTATTGGTTGCAAGTTGCACTTGGGCTGCCTGACAAATTAATTATTATTGGTATACTCATCATCCGGATTATTTAAGTTTACATTAATTTCAATTGATTTTTGAATTTTAAAATTATAATTAATATTGTTATAAAATATATGGATAATTTTTTTAAGAAGTAAAAATGAAATTATAAAAAAATTAAAAAATTATTATATTTTGAAGTTAAAAAAATTAAATTATATTTAAATCAAATCTAATGAATAAAATTAACTCTTAATTGATTCCATTCGAATTGATTTTTATCCACAAAGAATGGTAGGCTAGAGGAAAAAACTGTGAAACCTTCACACATGTGTTATTACATCGGATGGTCTGCAATGCCTTGGTATTACTAGAAGATTTTTTTTTATTCACTAAAAAAATTCAATTTGATTTTTACAAAATACTTTGAATAGCTAAAGTTATAATTCATCTACTACAAAAATTCAGGTAGTTTATGAAATACATGGTCTTAATACATAACCATTTCAAACCTGCATATTTTAACCAAAAAAGAAAAAAAAAAAAAAAATCTCAAACCTACATATGAAAAAGCGAGATTCTTTGGTCAAACCCACGAAAGAAAAAAAATGGTTGTAACAAACTCAAGTGAGATTTTCACAGTATCTGAAACACTGTATGACAGAAAAAGTGAACTGAAAGCGTTTGATGAATCAAAAAGTGGGGTAAAAGGACTTGTAGATGGTGGAGTTCAAAAAGTACCAAGGATTTTCATCAATGAAAAGAACGAGCTTGAAGAAGAAGATAAGTTTTCTCATGGGGTTTCAGAGTTCTCTATTCCAGTAATAAACTTGGAGGGCATGAATGATTATGGAAGTTTACGCAGTGAAATAGTTAAAAAAGTTGGAGAAGCAAGCGAAAAATGGGGTTTCTTTCAGGTTGTGAACCATGGAATTTCGTCGAACACCTTGGATACGATGATTGAAGGTGTACGTGGATTTCATGAGCAAGATGATGAGGTGAAGAAGAAGTTCTACTCGCGTGAATATGGATCAAGAACCGTGACCTACAACACCAATTATGATTTGTATTATAACTCTGCTTCTAACTGGAACGACTCCATGTATTGTTCTATGTTCCCTACTCCACCAAATCCCCAAGATTTACCCCAAGTATGCAGGTAAGATATTTCTCTATCACTTTCTTGAGAATCGAACAAAGACTTAAAATTGTTTATTGTTTTTAAAGTAAATTCTGTTAGCTGCTAAACTTAATTTGCAGAGATATAATGGTTGCGTACTCGGAGAAAATAATGAGGTTGGGGCTTAGTGTATTAGAGTTGCTATCAGAATCTCTTGGTCTGAATCCAAATCGGCTGAGAGATATGAATTGTGCTGGAGGACTTTTTCTTGTGGGTCATTATTACCCAGCTTGCCCTGAACCAGATTTAACATTTGGTAATGGTAAACATACTGATAAGTCTTTCTTCACTCTGCTCCTGCAAGACCAATCAGGTGGGCTTCAAGTCCTTCATGAAAATCAATGGGTCACCGTTGCACCTATTCCAGGAGCTCTTATAGTAAACCTCGGAGATATGATGCAGGCAAGTATTAATTTTAGCTTGTTTGGAGTAATAATAATATATCAGATTTCTTGAAATTGTTTGCATGTTATTGCTTTGTTTGGTGCAGCTAATCACCAACAATAAGTTCAAAAGTGTGTACCACAGGGTACTGGCAAAGAAAGTAGGCCCAAGAATCTCTTGTGGGAGTTTCTTTAGACCAGATTTCCTGAATGAAACTAATCCCCAAGTATTCCTTGCTGGAGTACCACATATAACCGGGTTTGGAAAAGGTGATAAGTCTTGTGTTGTATGTGGGGTCTGAAGAAGAGACCCCGATGCATATTTTTAAAAACTGTAATGGAGTAAGATCGTTTGCTTTTGCTAGTAAGTGGGGGTTTAAACTAGACTGTTGGAGTGTGTGGGGTAGGGGAGTGGACAAGAAATCCACTTCTATTTTTGTGCCCACTCTCTTGTATTGGAGCTGGAATATCAGGAGCAAGACTTTATTTTGGAGGGAAAAAAAATAAAATCTGTTGCAGGTTTTCAATTTTCTGTGGAAGAATTTTTGGAGGTGGAAAATGCCCCCACAGAGTCTGAGTTGAATCCTCCAGATCTTTGGTCTACCCCCCTCCCTGGGAAGCTGAAAATAAACATGGATTGCTCTTTTATCAATGGGCTGGCAGTCTGGCAGGTCTTGCTGTGGTGGGGAGGAATGATGCAGGTAAGTTCTTTTTCCTGGCCTCAAAGCTATCTCTGTGTACTATTTTTGCAGCTGAAGCCAAAGCAATAGAATGGGCTTCTGCCCTTGCCGAGGAGAATCAATGGAGCCACCTGGGCTGATCTTCAGATGCAGCAACCGTGGTGAAGGATTTAAATTCTCAAGAAGAACCAGTTGAATGGCATTCCAGGTTTGATATTTTGGCTGCCAAACAGAGATTTAAATGATTCAATTGGAATTTGTTTTGGAACTCTAGTTCCTCAAATAGAGTAGCAGACTCTTTTTCTGTTTGTCTTGAGATTGATGTTAGCTTTTATGATTATGGCAAGTTACCCAGTGATCTGATAAATCTTTTGGACATTGTTGCTCTGGGTTGTTGCTCAAATAGATTGTAAGCCCTGTTTTGGAACCCCTTTTTGTGCTTAATAGCAATGCTTATTTTTTTTTAAGTATAATATATGAGTTGCCACTGGCTAAGAGGCTAGTCAATAGATACAGATCTTCACAATCATATATAATAAACCAATGAAATGAGGTAGAGTCAATTTACGCATTCTAGTCGCAAGGAATTATTCAATAGGTTCAGTCCCCCTTTCCATCATAGATTCCTTTTATAAATATTTGGATAATGTATACAAGCCTGCTAAGTTACCCGAATTCGGGTTCCTTAAGACCGAAATGACGGAAGGAAAACGGAATGAAAGCAAGAAAACGCACATCTTTTTAATCAAAATTCAATTTTGACCGGGTCATCTCCTTCCCCATGCCGCTTTACCCTTTCCAAACAATTTCAGGTACTTTCTCTCTCTAGAATATCACTCTCTCATTCTATGATATCTCCACCGTAAAATACATTCTCGCACGTTGGCATCGAACTCGAGTTTCTCCTCCCATTCTTTCGCTTTTTACACGCGCTCTTTCTCTCCCGCGTGTGTGAGAATGTATTTTGCTCATTCGTCGCAGTCAGTTTGGTTTGAGAACGATCACCGTCCTACCTCTCCCGGCCGCTCAATCTTCGTGAGGAAGCAGAGCAGCAGTGGCGTGGTGTCCATCCAGAAGAAGACATGCAAGTGTTTGCCTACGACGCACCGTGGCTTGTTTTGGTGCTCTCTGCACATGAACAATATAAGGAACGAGGTCCACGATTGTACGGTGTCGCTCATTCCAGCAGTAGCTTGAACTATAAGAGATCGGCGATGACGAACTCGCTGGTGAGGATCGGAGGAGTGGAGGGTGACTTAGTCACCAGAGCTTTGTCGGCACTGATTAGGCCGTCTTCGCACCACTAACGGCTACTAGTAGCTTTTCAGCCAAGGCAAGCACAAATTTATTATATTTTAGGATTATAAATAATTTTATTTGTTCATTTTGTAAAATATTTTTTATGCTATTTTGTAATCCCAAACATAAGCTGCCATGCAAGCTGCATAGCATAATCTTCTTCATCTTGCTGTGTTGTGAAGCAGTGATCTTCTTCATCTTGCTGTGTTTGTATCTGCTATTATGTTTATTAAAATAAATGGAGAAACTAGAACAGCTTGTTTGGACAAGTTAATTGGTTAGTGTTTTGGAAATTTGATCTCTTTATTTTTAAAACTAGTTCCTTCTTTATGCGATTTATTATGAATAATTATGAGACTGGATTTTTGAATTTTTGACTGGAAAACTTATGTCCCCTTTAAATTCATACACAAATTACTGAAAGATATGAAATAGAGCATCTTGGTTAAATGTTAATTTGCATTAAACAGGAAAAAAAAAAAAACTAGAAATAAGCAAAGAGAATAAAAGAAGAAATGCCTAAGAAAAAGCATGAGTATGCATTTATTTTTGGCAATTGCGATTTTGAACAACATAGAAACACGTTCTTTAGTTAAGGAAATTTCACTAGCCATGCTATGGTTGAAACAACATAGAAGCACGTTCTTTAATTTAGGAAATTTCACTAGCCATGCAAGCCACTAGAATGTATTTATTTATCAAGGAGCAAACCTTAGCGGATCACGTGGGAATAAAGACGTTTTTCAGATATTATTCAAACTACAGAGGAAACCTGTGGGGAAGAAGGTGACCCGGTGTAGAGGGTTATAGAAATTAGACTTGAGCTCCTCTGAGGCCGAAGTCATGAGAGTCTCCTTTCTATCAACAACAATTATAGTAAGCCCCATAGATTTTCAAGAATCCTTGGAAGCATTCTGAGTCTACTGTAGCAAACTATCATCAAACATGAATCTTATTAGTACATTGGACAATGAACTGTTTGATGCAATAAAAGTATGCCTTATAAAGGAAAATTAGCGTTTCGTTGTCATTTTTTTCTTATTTTTTAAAATTAATCATTTTTTTGTTCTTCTCTTTTTCTCTAGTAGAAAGCAACAATAAGTGTGGAAGATTATAAAACTCTAACACTAACTATATTGAAAAGGATGAACTGCCTCTCCGATATACGTCCCTCATTGTAACTACCCCTTCAAGCTCCACATTCACCAAAACATGCATTGCACCTTGCAGAGAGAGCCCCCCACAAGTTCAAACCCATCTTCTTCTAACAGAAAAATAATCCACTGGAGGATTTAATGACGGGTAACTAACCTTCTCGCTTGAGTCCAGACTCTCTGTCTTGAAAATCAGCTTCTCTGTATTGAGCAATCTTTTGTTCAAGTTCAATGACAAGTCCAACTCGCCTCCCTTTAGTTGTAAGGAAAAGCGGGCAGGTATCTATTGAATTAACACTAATAAACCAGGTATCCGAGTGTTAGTTGAACGGGAAAGCTGAGCCGGACTAAGGCCGGAGTAAGACCGACTGGCGGAGGCTGCGGAGCTGCCCTGAGTAACCTTTGGTTTGATGGACTATGAGCGAAGTTGGCTGGTGCGAAGTCTTCGGGCCATATTAAAAAAATTTCACCAAACTGCACCGTTTTCAATTTTCTCCAAATTTTATCTCAATTTTGACCGACTCCAAAATGAATTTTGATCGAGCCAAAACTTTTGATTGCACAGGTGTGTCTTCGGACGTTAATATTTTTTCATATTTTCGGGTTCCTTAAAAGAACCCGATCGGGTGACTTAGCGGCACTGTATACTATATGTGTTTGTTGAGAGGAGTCTAGGCTTTCTTCATTTTCAAAGAGCAAGTTTCTATAATTCTATGTGGTTATTTATTTTTCCTTTGCTAGTAAGAAATTCCAGTGGTTTTTCCATTCTATTTGTGAATACATTTGCAGGGAGATTGTAGTAATTTACTTGGAGAAATTAGACATTCATTAGTATTTAGGCACAAGCTAAATATTATGAAAGTATATAGTTTCTTCAATATTGCCCCTAAAATATCAAATTGGTGTACTCTAATAAAGTCCTAAAAATATGAGTGGCTTGGATATCAGACCCATATTCATGGAGCTATAGGTTACAGTTGAATTGATATTTCTTTTAAAAGTAAAAGTTAAGTTATTGAAAATTGGGTCATTGTTTTTTACTTTTATACTTCTTTTTCTTACTCTCTTTCATGAAGGGATGTTGACTAGTTGGTTTGTAATTCACTGTTTAATCAAAAGTTGAGATAAATGTATTTTAGTACTCTGTAGTTTGCTAAACTTTTACATTAGGCTTTCAAATTTTAAATGTATCACTTTAAGCCTCAAATTTACATTTTATGCCACATTAGGCCTTCAAGATTCAAGTGTATCACATTAAGTCTTCAATTTACATTTTATGTCACATTAGGCCTTTAAATTTTAAGTGTATTACATTAAGCCTCTAATTTACATTTTTTGCCAGTTTTCAATAATATAAATAAAAATTCATCTAATTTTCTTTTCATCTAAAACTTTTTATTTCATCCTAAATTAATAAAAAAAAGAAATTATCATGAATTTTTTTATCCTATATATTTGTCATCGTGATATTTTTTTTATCCTAAATTGCTAAAAAAATTATAATGAAAATTTATTTAATCTTATTTTTTTTTATCATGAATTTTTTTTTTAGTTAGGATGAATAATTTTTTTTGGAGGAATAAAAAATAATTTTTTACAAAGTAGAAAGTATTAAATGATAAAATTAATTGTAGTGTTTTTTATTTAAAAATAAGTAAATTCTAGAAAGTTTTAAAGTACATTAATTATTTATTATGACATAAAATATAAATTGAAAGATTAATGTAATACACTTGAAATTTGAAGGCCTAATGTGACATAAAATGTAAATTGAAAGCTTAATGTGATACACTTGAATCTTGAAGGCCTAATGCAGCATAAAATGTAAATTTGAAGCTTAATGTGATATATTTAAAACTTGAAAATCTAATGTAAAAGTTTAGCAAACTACAAAGTACTAAAATGCATTTATCTCTGCAAAAATACTTTCTTTCTCTCTCTTTTCTGAAAAAAACTGACTCTCTTTCTCATAAAAAAAAAAGAATAGCCTCATTTGCAGAGAAAGAGAGAGAGCTTCGTTTTCATTTGGGCCTTCAACTTTTTTATTATTATTATTAATAATTTTTTTTGGACAGACGTTTGGAGGTTCATTGAAAAATCTGCAATGGTGAACTCGTTCTTCAGGTTAAGTGATTATGAAATTTGGGTTTTTATTTTTTGGTAAAACTCACAGTCAATCCTGGCAATGATAGACCAACTTTAACAATGGAGAACAAATATATACCAAACAGTGTTGATGAGAGATGGGTCCAGATTTTGGGGCAAGCTGCCGAAGAGAAAGATTAAGAAAGAGCACTATTTGCAATTTTTGTCATGAAGAGGGTTGGTAGTTTGATGTTTCTGGTTTTTGATGAAGGTAGTTGGTGGTTTCATATGAAGAAAGGGAAGAGAGAAGAGAAGAGATCAGGTGTGAAAGAGAAAGAGAAAGAATTGTGGCAATGATGTGTTATAATTGTCTAAATGGTATTAAATGAATGGAAAGAGTATTGAGTGACGGGGATACTTCAGGAGTATCAGAAGTTTTTCCCATATGTAGGCTCCAACAACAAATTCTTAAACCCACAAAATGTGGGTTAAAAAAATTCTACTGTTTATAAAGAAAGCAAATTATTTCATCAGAAATAGGTCACGATCTATATGATTATAGCAAATACGTAGAGTTTTTTGTCCTCTGTTGCTGTACAGCATATAATAATTAATGTTATTTATTTGTGACATATGCATTTAATATTTCTTTTTGGGTCAAAAATATATCATTTAACTTTTGTCCAAAACATAAAATACATCATTTAACTAAATTTGTCTGCCTCATCAGTGTATGAATTAATCCAATTGTTTAAGAAAGAAAATATAAATAATTTTATAAAGTTTTTAAGTTGTACCTATCTAGTTGGCTGGTAATATATCTTTATTTTTTTCTTATGGAATCTTCATAATTATTATTACAGACAAACAAAAGATTTCAAGTATGCCTTTTTCTCATTCAAAAAACAAATATAGGAAATTTCAAGTAGGCTTTTGGTTTGCTTTTCACACTTTTATTTTATAATATCTCTTCTTTTTTTCCTTTTCTTTTTTTCTCAGGTCTTTATCTTTTAGTTTTAATTTTTTTTTTTTTATATTGGGATGAGATTGTGTTAAGCAGTCCCATGGAGGCCACGCAAGTCGAATTTTAGTTTTGTGTTTGACTTTTTTTTTTCTTTTTTCTTTTCTTTAATTATTGGAAACCAGACGGTACTGTGATTTTGCTATTTTGATGACTCTATAGAGACTCGTTTATATAGAGACTAGTGTAGGGCTTGTATCATTCTAACATTTTCCTGAGGTTTATATCGATTTAATATTTGTCTCTTTATATTAATTGGTTATATTTGATTTGACGTCTGTGAAGGGTTTTAAGGTTTTAATTAATTATAACGTACACGTACATTGTATTTCCTCTCTATTTCCTATACACTCTTCTCATCAATTATTCTTTTTTTATAATCACTTGTCTTAATTTCCTTATAATTTCTTTATAAAAGCAACCACAGTCAATCAAATTTTGATTATGTTTTCATAGCCCAAGAAAAAAAAAAGAAAAACAAATGGTTCTTACAAACTCAGCTGAGATTAACTCAGAATCTCAAAAAAAGTTCGACAGAATTAGCGAATTGAAGGCGTTTGATGAATCAAAAGTTGGTGTAAAAGGCCTTGTGGATGCTGGAGTTCAAAAAGTTCCACGTATATTCATCCACGACAAGATGAAGCTGGAAGATAAGCTTTCATCTAATGGAGACTCCGAGTTCTCTATTCCTGTAATAAACTTGGAGGGCATGAACGAAAACGAAAATCTACGCGACGAAATAGTAAAGAAAGTTGGAGAAGCCAGCGAGAAATGGGGTTTCTTTCAGGTTGTGAACCATGGAATTTCGTCGAACACTTTGGATAGGATGGTTGAAGGAGTACGTGGATTTCATGATCAAGATCCTGAGGTCAAGAGAAAGTTTTACTCGCGTGACTACGAAACAGGAAGCATGACATATAACACTAATCATGAATTATTTCAATCACCCTTTGCTAATTGGAGGGACTCCGTGTATTGTAGCATGGCTCCTACTCCACCCGATCCTAAAGATATAGCCCAAGTATGCAGGTAATTTTCTAATTAGCCGTTTGATATGCAACATTAGACTCAACTAATTTAAATCACATCCTATATATCCAATTAAAACCTTTTATTGTGACGGAAAATTTGTTGGTGTTATATTTCTCCTATATTTGTTGTCGTTATTATTACTTTTTTTGGGTGATAAACTTTGCAGAGATATAGTGCTTGAGTACTCGGACAAAACAATGAAAATAGGGCTTTGTATATCGGAGTTGCTATCGGAAGCTCTTGGACTGAACACAAATTACTTGAGAGAAATGGGCTGTGTAGAGGGACTTTTTCTTGTGGGTCATTATTACCCAGCTTGCCCCGAACCCGAATTAACATTGGGTATTAAAGAACATAGTGATAGCTCCTTCTTCACTGTGCTTCTGCAAGACCAATCGGGTGGGCTTCAAATCCGACATCAAAATCAATGGGTCAATGTTACCCCTATTCCCGGTGCTCTTATAGTAAACATTGGAGATGTGTTGCAGGCAAGTTTATATTAAATTAAACCTTAATTATAATATACTTTATGATTATTTTTATTTTATACTCACTCATATGTCAGGTAACTTTTTACAAAAAAAAAAAACATTTGGAAGCCAGATAAAAATTTAAATCCAAAAGCCAAGATGTTGATAAACTTTGTTTGGAAAAATACTAAACTAGATTAATGCATGTCTATATATTGTTTTAATATATTTGTGTTTTTTGTTTGGTGCAGCTAATCACCAACAATAAGTTCAAAAGCGTGGTACATAGGGTTTTGTCAAAGCATGTAGGGCCAAGAATGTCTTGTGCTGCTATTTTCAGATCAAATTTGAAAAATGAGACGGTATATGGACCAATCAAAGAGTTGCTCTCTGAAGAGAATCCACCGGTATACAAGGAAACCACTCTTAAAAACTATCTCACTCAAAACTATTTGAAGGGTCTTGATGGCAACTCCGGACTAGACTATTTCAAATTGTGAAGTTTGGTACTAGAATACAGTAAGAAAAAGTCCCTATTCGATGGATATAAATAAAGTTGGTGTTTGGATTGAAATCAGGACCTTCATGGGTGTGTTTTTAGAAGGTACTGAAAAATAAAGTGAAAAAAACTGTATGGCTTTGTATTAGTAATCTGAATATGCATGGAGTGTCTAAAATGTGTATATTGTGCAATTATTATATAAATTGTTCAACGTCTGATACAATAGTTTATTATTATTGTCAATATTTTGATTCCGCCATTACAGGAAAAAATAAAAAATATATCAAAGTGCAACCAAAGGTATAGACTAGGTATTAAGTAGCACCATATATATATATATATATATATATATATAAATAATGGATCCACCTAGGAGACTTAATTAGGATCCGCGTGTTTGTGAAACTAGCCTGATCTGTCTCAATACTCAATAGTAAGTTTTTATAAGGTATGTTTCACATAAACTTTTAAAAAGCTAATAATAATTTTTGAAGTTCAAAAGGTATTGAAAAAGTGTTAATATATAACTTTTTTGAAAGAGCTTAGGTTTCAAG
This sequence comes from Ochetophila trinervis, assembly GCA_003254975.1. NCBI lineage: Eukaryota > Viridiplantae > Streptophyta > Magnoliopsida > Rosales > Rhamnaceae > Ochetophila > Ochetophila trinervis. The sequence goes on from QANX01005456.1 coordinate 35,903, forward strand.
AAAAGTTTTTAACCAAAATTAATTAATAATAATTTTCTAAAGTGGCAAAAATATATATAAGCAAAAATATGGTAGGGTCTAACTCTGTGTTGTTATTTTTTTTTCATTGTTAGTTTTTTATCTCTACTTTTACACAGTATTTTGATTGATGGAATATGAGAGAAAGGAAAATAAAAAAAATTCTTGTTTGGATTGTTAAAAGTAAGAGAAAAAGAAAGGAAAAAAAAAAGAGAATGAGGAAAATGGTATTGTCTATTTTTATAAAATTCGTTTCTTTTCAAATTTGACAGGAAAGATTAAAAAAAAAAAAAAATAGCCTTAATAAAAATTTAATATTCCAACGTTATCCTTTTTATAATTTCATTTAAAATACAAAAAAGAAGTTCATATGAAAGTATTTTTATAAACAACAAAAATTGCATTAATTATTGTTTTAGTTATGTTTTTTTTTCTTTTAGTAATTATCCGAACAACAACTATTAAGAGTTATTTATTTTCTTTTCTTTTCTTTTCCTTTTTTTTTTCTTTTCCTTGCCCTCATTTAATCCAAATATGGTGTTAGAGATTGGGATCGGAAACTTTGAAATTCCAACAATTTTTAATTTATTTGAGAAAAAAAAATTGCAGGGACAATATTGTAGTAGTGGTTGCAAAAGGCTTTTATTAATTAGTACGTACTAGGTATGAATTTCAAAAAAGAAAAAAGTTCAAAAAAAAAAAATAGCACTGGGTATGGGGTGCATGTATAAATATAATAGAGTTATCAAATTAATTAAACTATTTATTATATTTTAAAAGTACATAAATTTTTAGTTATTTTATTATATTAACTTTAATATATTATTATATATGATTAACGCAAATCGTATTCATTTATAATTATATGTACAAAGTTGTATTGAAAAAGATATTGAAAAGATTCCTCTTGTTTGTTTGTTAACTTAATAATCTTAATTAAAATTTATTTAGTAATTTTAATAAAACTTCATTTTGGGTTTTTACAATTATGATTGAGTAGATCATTAAATCTACTAGAGAAAGAAAGGGAGCGAAGAAAACAAAATAAAAAGTAAAAATATAAGGGAAAATTAAAAATCGAAATGCGAATATAAAAGGTACCAAATATTCAAGCGGAAAGACTAAAAAAAATTAATAAATTAATAATTACAAATCTGATATAAATCCAGCCTAATGGTTTCAAATAAGCAGAATGAGAGAGAATTTTTTTAAAAATTTAAACCACCTTTAAATAAGTCTAAAAAGACGAAGTAATCGATAATAATTTAGTCACAAATAAAATCATATTCTGGTAGCTAGGATTTACAGTTAATTTCTCAATATTACTGCTCTTAAAATATCAAATTGATGCACTCCTAAGTTTAAATTTTTTTTTTTTGGTGACAGTTTAGATAATAATACAAATTCAATCGTACTGTATATATATATATACCACACTCACACCCATGTCAGTACCCATGTTGATGGAGCGGCATAATGGAGACTTCCCCAATCGAATATGTGTTAGCTATGAAGTTTACCCCACATTGTCTATATGATTTAAGCAATTACATATAAATTTTTGTCCAATAGTAATTGTCATATATACATTTAACAATTTTTTTAGTCAACGATATATCACTGTGCGAAATCCAATCTGTTAAGGAAAAGACATATTGATTTAATTTTAAGTTTATAAATGGTATCTGGCTAGCTGGTAGGTAATATATCTTTATCATCGTTATTTTATTTTTCCCTTTGGAATTTTTTTATTATTATTGTTTGTACATACAAACATACGATTTTAAGTAGGCCTTTTTCTCATCCTAAAAATTTAAATTTCAAGTGGGCTTTTGGTTTCCTCTTCATTTTTTGTTTTTCTATGGCTTTATCTTTTAATTTGACACAGAACTAAATATCTTTCAGTATGACACAGAACCATATTTAGTTTTCTTTTATATTGGAGACCTGTCAAACTGTGATTTTACTATATGTTTTGATGTCCTAAAGGATTAGTCTATATAATTATTCCATTCTTCACTATGCTCCTGCAAGACCAATCTGCAGGTAGGATTCGATCGAGGCCAGAAACCCAAAGATCAGATACAAAATTACCAAAAGAAACTATTACAAATTTATATATATATATATAATTAGAAATTTCTAAACAAATATAAAATTATAATATTTTGCTATATATATGTATATGATATGGCAGATATGCTATATAAATTTTGCTATGATTGACATAGCATGCACTTCATAATATCTGTAATAATTTATTTATTTTTTGGTAATTAAAAACGATTGAAGGAGAAGAGATTTGTGTATATTATGCAAATCCCGAATAGTGAATCCATCCACTTTGACTAATTTTTCATGCTTACATATTGTGTTTAATTTAACAAAAAAAATTGCATCTTTGACCTTGACAATGAAATTAAATACTTAAATTTTGGTCATCTTGGTCAAATGTTAAGACTTTTACCAACCTATCTAGAATTATTGGATAACAATAATATAATTTATGAATTACACTTAATTGGAAGTCACGATTAATCATAGAAGGACTGATATATATATATATATAATAGAAATGCTAATATAGACGACGTAGTTCACCATTCAATGAGTGACAGTTTATATCAGCCGTCTGATGTGTATACTCAAATGTATTGACCGCATAAATATATATATCGGATGGCTGATATAGGACTGTTGCCCATTAAGTAGGAGGCTACGTCACTCATATTAACAGTTCTGTATATATGTTGAATTGTCTATATTGTGTTTAATGTATTTGTGTTTTTGGTGCAACTGATTACCATCAATAAGTTTAAAGCACCGCTCACAAGGTATTGTCAAAGAATGTAGGACAAAGAATTTCTTATGGTGGTGTATTCAGATCAAGTTTTGCTATTTTTCCACGGTGATAATTATTAGTGAGATTATTGCTGAAACGACAAATACTAATTAGATGCATTTAATTATATACTAATTTTTTATATTAAAAATTGAATTAGAAAAAATTGACATTTTTTAGTTAACCAGCTAAATCGTCAAATAACATTGAGTTTCGCTAGTGATCTATCACTGTCAGTGACAAAGTATTTTTCAATCATATCATATTTGCAAAATGAAACTAACCCCAAATTATATATATGGACCAATCAAGCAGTTGCTCTGGGAAGAAAACCCACCGGTATACAAGGAAACCACTCATAGAAACTATATGCATATACATATATATATATATGATTACGCTATCCTAATTTTTTTTCTTCTCAGCTTCTCCTGTCCCCTGTCTCCCACTACAATTTGTTGGCGCTCTTCTCCCCTGCCTCCCCCAGCCCCAACGCAACATTCTCGACCCCCTGGCGAGTAGAAACAGCGCCGCTCTCCCCCCCTTTCGTCGCGATGTGCCCTAGCTTACATTAGGCCGTCTTCCCCGCTGCGCACCAGAGTCAGCCGTGTCCAGCCTCCTTCCCCCGTGCCTCCTCGATCTGGTGTCAGATGTTTGACTGTAGTTTAAATTTTTTCTTTTTTTTCGATCTGATATTGGTGAATTGTGATGAACATATTGTTATTGTGAGAATATTGTTATTTTTCTGAAAATATTGTCGGTTGTTTCTACTTGGGGCTGCGGGAGGATTTAGCGGGGGGGGAGGAGGAGAAAGCGGGATCTGTGAGGTTGATGATCACGTGGGAGGCAAGAGAGGGGGGGTCAAAATTGGTTGACTTGGTTTTATTTGGATTTTGACTGTTGTTAAAATAGAAGAGGCAGGGATTGGGGATTTTGACTGTCAGAGATGCCCCTAAACCCCGACTTCGGGTTTACAGAAAGATTGTATATATATACAAATTTGCTATGAAGCCATTTTTGTTTTGTTTTTTTTTTTTCTGATTATTTTTTTTTTGGATTTTATAGTATTTGGGAAATATTAGATTTAAAAAAAAATACTATACAAAACACATCAATTAAATATTTTATTTATTTATTTTAGTTAATTTTAAATTTTATAGCATTTAAAAAAATTTGATTAATAAAAACAAATCTACCCAAAATAGGTTTTATATTATATTTATATAATATGTATATATATTTTGCTGAGAATGCATAGAAACTATATCACCCAAAAGTTGTGAATGTTGATTCATTATTATCTATTCATACAAGTTGTGATTGATGTTGATTCACTGTAATGTAGAATTTATTGACCAATTAATCGTTAAATATTCTGCAACATGTAGTATATAATATATGGTTGGTCAATTGATAATCATGATTATCATAGAGACGTATTTATTTGCCATCTGTATATCATCTAGCTTTTTTTAATTATCTTGATCAGACAAAATATGGAAGTGAGAGAGCGTGTCCTAATGTTTAAGAAACAAAATGTTTCTATTATTATTGTTACTATTATAGTGAGTTATTAATCATGTGTAATAGTTGTAATTTATGTTCTAATATTTAATGTCTACACTATACATCAATTTAGAGACTTTTATTTAAATAGAAAATTCGTTAATATAATTACAACGATCTCTATATTAATAAAGGTTTATTTTCCCTTAGTTTTAGGAAGAAAAAAAAAACATTAAATACAACCAATTAATTTTTGCCAATTCAACATGGTTTCCATTGTTGATGATCATCAAATTAGCAAAACTCTTTTATTATTATTCTTCATTTCCTTTAGGCACTGATCCATTTTCCTAGAGATCTACTTAAATTTCTGATTATGCCACTACGGTGTCCTTAATTTGTTTGATTAATCTCAGATTGTTTGGAACGACAAGTTCAGAATCAATTTTCTGAGAGTACGAGAGTTTCAGCGATTCGCTTCTTTGCCGGAGGTGTTGCTCCACCTGCAAGGCTATATGGGCCAATCAAGGAGTTGGCCTTTGATTATAGACTCAAAATTTAGACAAGTCCTTGTTAGTGAATATGTTGGCAGGTTTTACAGCACATGACTTCATGAGAATATAGACTTTGAAATAAGCAACCAAATATTTTTATAAAATTAAGATAAGTTTGATGGACCAAAAAAACCAAATCTTTGACTTTACAAGACATTCTTTCAAAAGTATAAACACCAAGTTTCAAGTTGAGGTTTTAATTAATTTGGTAGAAAATCAGTATTAAATTAAGACATCAGAGATATTGACCGCAATTTCTTATTTAATTCAAGATCATAGGGTGACTAAAACTATATGAGAGCATCTTTAATGTTAAATTGTTAATTTTTTTTTGGCATATTAGGTAACTCATGATTTAAAAAAATGTTTTCCCAATTGGTCTGTTAAAAAACTCTAACGAGCTCATGTGATAAAAAAAATAGACACTCTCGGGTGACCATCTACTTTCAGAATATTTTCTAAATGCTGTGACTCAGCAAAATATTAAAACTAATCATAAATTAATATAACCTCTTTTTTTAAAAGGAAAAAAATAGATAGATGCTTCAATATTAGACAAAACCATTAATAATGAGCAGACATCTTTGTCACATAAGAGAAAATATTTAGTACTCCCAGAGTGTATCAAATACATAATCATATAGAATCCACGCATGTTGGCCCGTGTTTGAGAATTTGGTACTTTCTGAGAGCACATGATTTTATTTTTTTCCATATAAATAGCAAATCTTTCCAACTTCTATGCCCCATATAGATGATGGATCACCATTTGCATTCCTATTGAAGGAGAAAAAATCAGGTGATTATAACAAGTTAGATAAATAATTGATATATATTTTAAAATAATCAAATTATTTTTTGACAATTTAATATTTTAATTTTTTATTATCTATTTTTGTGAAAACCTGATTCTTTTTTCCATTGTCCCTCAATTGGTGCTTTTTTTTTTTTTTCATTTGTTTTGAAGTTGCCAGCTTGCCATATGATTTCTATGATAAATAGAAATGGAGCCACAAAAGCATATCGATTGTTGCTGCCCCGCATTGTTCTAACAAAAGTCAATTTGGTATTGCTGTTGTTCTTACTTTTCGTTCCCAAATAATACTCAACCACCTGTCCAATAAGATGGCTTGAATTGTTATTAAAGTAGATTGTTCAACAAAATTGACTCCATTTTATATTGTTTCTAATTGAAAATTGACCATTTCCTAATTACATTTCATTTTCTTCTTTCGTTTTTTTAATTTTTATATATTGCTAGCCATCCATTTATGGGCATTTACTTATTTAGTAATAATTAAGATGATCTTTCAAGTTAAGTAATAAAGATGATCTTTGTTTTTCTCATATTTAATATGTTTAATACAAATTAATAAGTTCTTTTATTATTTTAGACATGATAACAAATATCAATAAAAACAATCATATCCAACATTACTCATAGCCTATAACATTAGTTATTATATTGTTGACACAAAATAATTGTAATAAATATTTTTTATACTTTTGCTGAGCTCTGACTTGTCAATTTATTAAGTGGTGGATTTATATTTCATTTATAATATAAATTAAGTTGCTATTTTTTTTTTATATTGGAAATGGAAGGATTCGGGATTAAATTGGTATTAATAAAAATAATAATTAGAAAATCATATAAAACAGGAAAGATAAATAGTACATTTTCTTCAAGATAAAGATATTCTTTTATGTCTGCGCTCGCAAAACCATAACTCTATTAGGACTCTGACCCTCAAGTCACAGATGGAAAATCTAACGGCAGAGAAAGAGCCATGTAGAATAACACCGCAGGGGATGGAGAGTAGGCATGACGCATTTTGGTGGCGCGTGGAGATGAAAATGTTTTTGGATTCCGGTAAAGAAGCACACCAAAAACAAATTGAGCAAATATGCTCACGCCGGTTGACTGTGAAACTGGGAAATGTTGGTTGAAGCTTGAAAATTGGAACTTTTTTAGTAACGGTGTTTGGTAACCACTCCACTAGCAATAAAGCCAGTTTGTTTAGCTGTCTTTTTTTAATTTAATTCTTTCATGCTTTTTCGCTCACTTTTTGGTAATCTGTTTTTTCTTTTTTATCCTTCACAATTTTCGAAGTTACCTACTTGTTAATTATCACCTTTTCTTTTTTCTGGGTAATGGAGGAATAATGGGTTGGATTTGTTTTTGGGTTTTGAGTTCTCGATCATTTGGTCTGTTTCATCCTAATTTGGAAAAGATGGGTATTTTCTCATTGCCAAGGCCTTTAAAAATCTGAAACTTTCTCTGTTTTTAGAGAGTAAAATGAAGGATTTTCCTGGTACACCTGGAACTTTGACTGGGCTTCTTCTGAGGATTTCACAGTGCGTTTTTGCTGCTGGATCAATTGCTTTCATGGCCACAACTGCTAGCTTTTTCAATTTCACGGCTTTCTGGTATGGGTTTCTTGCCCAATTTATTGATTTTTTCTTTCTGATATTTTCTGGTTCGGCATTTTTCTTTTATTTCTGGTGTTAGAGCCTCTTTTAAGTTTTACCTAATCGAAATGATGTTCAAATATTGTCTTGGCTAATCTGTCTGTCAGATTTAGATTCATTCAGTTCCATTTTGAGGTTTACTGTAATAGATTTAAGGAGGAAAGGTCAGATTGGGTCCGAAGAGCCTTCATATAAGTGTGGTTTTTCACACAAACTTAATCCACTTGTAATTTGCGAAGCTTTTCGTTAATGGCTACGCTCTTATATTTTGTTCCATACCCGTCAACTTCACGATACTTCGATGGATGCAACAATTAAAAGGGAAAAAGAAAAAAAAATAGCTCTGTTCTAGCTCCATCTTTGCAATTGCTTAGAGTCTTTGAGTTGCTTATCCTCTCTTCAGCCTAGCTTACTTAACCATTGACTAAACTTTATATAACTTGTTACGGTATGGAACTTATCCCTCTCAAACCTAGAATTAATAAGAATTCGTTTTGCTGCAAAAGCCAGAAGTTTTTAGCTTACCTGTCAATGTGTGCGAACATGATTTGAACAACATATGCTTGTCATATGTTTTCCTTGTAAGAAGATATCACCATGTTTACTACTTCCTCCTCACTGATTCTGTTTCATTTGGGGAAGTTGTTTTTTGGAAGCTTATAAATTTCTTTTAACTTATTTAATGGTGGTCCTATTTGTGTATTATTAGCATATAGTGATTTGAGACAATTGTTGGTTGAAATTCTAATTGAAGATTGGAACCTTTTGAAAATGGTAGTGCAACTTAATCTATTATCAAGTTGACAAGAAAGAAATAAAAAGAAAGAGTTTTCCTAGCTCCACTTAGCAATTGGTAATAAGCAAGAAAAAGAAATCGGTGCTCTATCTAGATCATTTTTGGCATTCTTGTTATTCTGATCTATGTTGGGAAGTTGGTACTTATTGGATTACCTTTTTCCTCTTCTTTGTTATATATACTAAGTAAAGAAGTAAGGATGCTGTGCTGGTTATGACATGGATTCTCTGTTTTAGGAAACATTTTGGAAAAGACTACTTAAGTAATCCTAAGTAGGTTTAAGCTGTAATTTTGACTCTCTCTCCGTGACACTTGAGCCATTCCTCATATTACCATGTATTGATTCCGCTAATAATTTTGTATGATTCATGACTGTAGAGTTCTAATGTATGACCAGGGTCCAGCTAAGCTCATTGTTACCATAGTATAGATATATTTCCGGAGATAAATGAAATCAGCAACTCATAATGTTTTCAACACATGGTCAATTCTGTTTACTTGGCTTTAAATTTCTCCACATTTAGTAAGGATAGCAGTAGTCTTTATTTAGTATGCATACTACCATGTCTGCTTCAATTTTTGCAGATTATATAACATGTAAAACACCATTGTTTATTGGTAATAATTATGTTTGATTATGATAATGTTGATTTTGCAGCTACCTGATTGCTTCAATGGGTCTACAAGCGATCTGGAGTTTTGTACTCGCATTAGTAGATGCATATGCCTTGGTGAGAAAGAAGGTCCTCCACAATCCTGTTCTTGTTAGCCTCTTTGTGGTTGGAGATTGGGTCAGCCTCTTTGAACCTTTGGCATTTCTAAATCGTCATTTGAAATATGACTCTTTTGATTCCTAGTGATTGTCATTTAACAACTATTTCTTTTCTTTTTTTTTTGCTTAACTATATAATAAACAGGTTACAGCGACACTGTCTCTTGCAGCAGCTTCTGCTTCAGCCGGCATAACAGTTTTGTACTTTAGCGACTTGGGTCACTGCAATTTTGGACATGAATGCCAAAAGTACCAGATATCAGTGGGTTTAGCCTACCTGAGCTGGGTAACAATTGCAATTTCTTCTTTGATTATGCTTTGGCTATTGGCTGCAGGTTAGATTTTTGCTGTATAGAACATTTTGGATTTGTTTCACCTCACTTAATACCTGTGTTATAGAAATTCTTTACCAGCTTTATTGTGTCAATAGACCAAAAAAAAAGAAAAACGAAAAACATTATACCATTTAGAAACTACTTTCACCCCCTGGGTTTGAAGTGCGGTAAAATGATTGTTTTTGTAAACTGAAATTAGAACAACAAAAATATGGAAATTATGCTTAGTTAGTCTATTAGCAAAAAGTAAGTACTTGGCTTGAATTAGCTCTTTTTTCATCATAGAATTGTGTCCATAAAAAATTTCTATGGACCAAAAGTTGTAGATAAATAAAGTTCCAAGTCAAGTATAGTGGTTTGAGTTTTGTACACATGTAAATGAAGGAGAGTGAGATTTTGGTGTTTTTCCTACTTTTTGCATGAAAATATTATTTATACAGCAAAGTATTAGCATTTGGTGAGTAGGTCCTTCTTTGAGGATGAAATCTTGCTAACAAAATGCAAATCACCATACACGAATTGTTTGTGCTCAATCAATTTTCCAACTTTTTTTCTTCTTTTGGCAAAGTGTATAAGGTGCTTAATTTAGTGATAATTAGTGGTAGTAGTTTTATATTACAACTTTCACTAATAAAAGTTCAAAAGCACTGTCTACTTTCTTTTTTGTTTTCCTTTTTTGGTTTTACTTGGATCTTCAACTCTTTGTTTGAATTGGCAAAGCTTTGTTTAGTGGTGTCAAGGATAGCGTAGGATTATTACATTTTTTTAAGTGAAAACCAATTTTTTTTTTTGGTAATAGAAAACCATTGTTTGTTGTATATTACAAGGAAAGCAAAATGGATGGGTCTAAGAACATGTAAGATTTTGATTAGCTAATCATATTTTGAATAGGAAAACTTCAAGAAAATTATTTTAGTTAGAAAGATGGTAAATACGGAGCCGATAGTTTGAAACACGTTGCAAAGAAATATTTTTTTGAGACATTAAGACAGGCGTGCAAAATGCTCCAAGTGGTTATTTCTTTTCAAACATTAGAAGACTCTCTAGATATCAATTCGGACAATGTTTGTGACAAATTAATATGCTATTTGCTCATAGCAAAAATATTATCTTTGCAAAAACGCCTTCAAAAGATCAAAGTTTATACTAGTTGCTACTAAATATCATCGCTTGGTGCCCAAAAAGAAGAAAAGCGTTGGCTAGATCCTAATTTCACATGAAATCAATGGTAAATTCCTTCTTATATAAATTAATTTAAGCTAATGAAAAAGGGACTTTTTTTTTTGGAAGCGTATGAGTAAATTATGACTTACCTTCAGAACAATAGTGATTTTAACTTTGCATTAATTTAAAAGCAAAAATCATATATTCGTAGTTCCTCAAGACCAAGAGTTCATATGTTTATTATTTTCCAAAAAAAAAAAAGAACACATAAGTTTATCATTTAAAAAGAAATTAAAAACCCACAGTAATATAAAACAAAATATAATCATCCAGAAGCTAACCCAAAATCTCGTTTTACATTGCATCTGTCCAACAAATAATGCAAAATTCAAAATCAAAGATATATTTATAAAAAAAAAATCAGTCTCATATGTGTGATGTAGATTCCGTTTGAAAATTTTGATATCTACTGAATATAAAACTTTTTATAGACTGAGTAGCTAACAACCACACTAAGATCTATTTACCAAAAAAAGAAAAAAACAAAAAAAAAAACACACTGAGATCTCAAAATCACCACCACCACAAGTAGTGGAAGAAATTTTTTATTTTTTTAAGTAAATTAATAATTATAATAATAAGAAAATGAAAAATTAAAAGTTGGCCTCGTGGTTGCTGAGGACCCATTGGTAGGCAAAAGCCACTAGAGACAGTTTGTTATTTATTTTATTTATACACCACTCCACCTTAAATGCATCGTCAGAGTCACAGAGAACTTCCACAAACTGAATAAAGATGTTTCGTAACGGATGAATGTCTAATCCGCACCGTTAGATTATGATGGAATTAGATGAGATTCATCTCATCTAACGGTCAGAAATAAGACGCTCGCCAGTGTTTTACTAAATAATTAATTACTACAATTTTTAGAAACAATTCATGATTAAATTGGTCCTCTATAGAGACCGAATAAAAAGTGTTTTTCTGTGACACGAAATCAATATCTTAAAGCAGGTAAGTGTTTCCGGTGTGGCGTTGGTCTTGATCTTTTTGAATTTGGAAAAGCTTTGATTCTTTGAGCGCCGTGTTTTTTCTTTCTTTGGTAAAATTATTTTTAATAGTTGAATTTTATTTTAAACAGCATAATTTTTAAAATAAAAATATTTTTAAAATTTTTATAAAATAAAATGTATAATTTTTTATTCAACGTAGTTTTTATCATTATTTTTTATTTTTAACATATAAAATTTACAACTGGTAAAATATTTATATATATATAAAATATAAAATTAAATATAATTATAATTGTGGATTGAAAATTGTTGAACAATAAATTTAAAAATTTTATATAAAGAGTGGATTTAGCTCTCTAAATGTAGAGAATTAAGTTTTATTTTTTATTTTAATTTTTTAATTTGAAAAGTGTGTTGAAGTTAAAAAAATAAAATAAAAAACTCTTTAAAATAAAAAAATTAAAACTTTTAAAAATTACAGTGAAAATGCTCTAAATAAGTAGAACTGATTCCATAACCAATAAGCTAAATTTTGGGTTTGGAATTTTATGTGGACTCGTATTTATCAAAATAGTGATAGAGAATTTCATTTTATTTTAAAAAAATAGTTTTTTTTTATCATTTTTTATTTATTTATTTGTTAATGTATTTTTAAATAAGATGAAATCACATCAAAAATAATAAAAAATATTAAAATGTATTTTAGTACTTTTAAAAATTCAATTTGTTCAGGCTACATTTTAGTTCAAGTGGAATTAAATCTAATAAAAATATATTAAATAATACATTTTAATACTTTCTAATTTTTTTTATCTATTATCTAAAATATTAAAAAACAAGTTCACCTAATTTTTCCATCAAAAAAACTTTAATTTTATCTTAAATTGTTAAAAAATAAATCTTTATCATGAAATTTGTTTATCCTATATACTTTTTCATTATAAAAAATTTTTATCCTAAATTATTTTTCATCTAATTTTTTTATCCTAAATTACTAAAAATATTTTTACTACGAAAATTTATTTCATATATATACTTTTTCATCATAAATTTTATTTCATCTGATATATTTTTATTCTAAAAAATTTTAGATAAAAAAAATAAGATGAAAAAATCAGTAAACAATTTTAGATGATTTTTTTTTAGGATGAAAAAAAATCATGATAAAAATTTTATAAGATGAAACACATTTTAATGATATAATTTTTTTAGCAATTTAGGATAAAAAAAATTAGAGGAAAAAAATTTTAATGATGAAAAAATATATACTATGAATTAGCAATTTAGAATAAAAAAATATCATAATGAAAAAAATATATAGTATAAAAATATTATGACAAATAATAATTTTTAGCAATTTAAAATAAAATAAAAAAATTATATGAATAAAAAATAATTTTTTTTAATATTTCAGATGATTAATAAAAAAAAACTTTTTAGAAAATAGTAAAGTGATTTAATTAATGCATCTTATAAAATTTAACTTTAATTGAATTAAAATGTAATTTTTTACAAATTTAAAATATCAAATATTTAAATTAATTGTTGTAATTTTTATAATGTTAAAAAATAATAAAGTGTATTTAACTTTAGTTAAAAAAATGTGACCGAAAATCCCACTAAATCATTCAATATAGAAAGTGCATGCTCATTTGGGTCTTCTTTATTTATGTTCCCAAAAAATATATATTAAAAGAAGAAACAAAAAATAGAGTGCATTTGAGTCGATTTGCGTGGGCACCCAATTTTTTGTCTTCAACCTAAATTTCTATTGGAATTATAGATATCAATTATTGATGACCAACAATTTAACAAGAAAGAAAAACGTTTTCATTTTATAATTTTAAGTGCAGTTTTTAAAATTTAATTTAATTTTTTATATTTTTGAGAATATATTTATCAGTATATAAAATTATTATTATATTTTTAATTTGAAATATATATTATTTTTTTCAATAATAGTTTAAAAATAATATAATAAAATTATATATGGAACTACATATATATTATCAAAAATTAAAAAAAAAATAATTTAAATCAAATTTTAAAAAATTTTGTTGAAATTAATTCTAACTTTAATCAATAAAGAATATTACCCAATAAAGAAAAAGATAAAGAAGATTACACTTCTCTTAAGTGGAGGTGAAACATACCAGATTCATAATTGTTCCTTTGTTTTTTTTTTAATGGAAAAAAAGTTAAAGGCAAAAACGTACAGATGAAATAAGACACATGGCACATATGCTGTCTGCGTGATCAGAAAACACGGTGACGCTGCACAACATAAACTGAAAAAGTAACTAAATCTGACTACAAAAGAAAAACATTTTGAATAAATCGAGAAATCTTTTCGACTTTTTTTCTTCCAATACCATTTATTTTTCCTCTTCAAATTCTACAGTTCAGGCGGCTACCGATTTTAGTGAGATTTTTAGACTGCTGTTGGTTCTGATTTCTCTGGTGTTCCTCTATTTGGTAATATATATATATATATATATTCAAGCTTTTAATATCATTATTTAATATTAAAGTCGAATTATTAACTTAATTTGAGTAATAATTATAATATTCCTCTATTTAAATTTTCCAAGTGTTTACATATGATTTATCTAAATTCGTGTTGATGGTTTTTCTATTTTTCCTTGGCAGGAGTTTTAATCATCCTTGTCTTAATTTATGATTGTTGCTGTTTAATTTATTAGTTATTTTATTATTATTATTATTTTAAATCTTTCTCTTTGTCTCTTCCTATTAGAAGGTATTATGATAGATGATGTAAAACAGCTGATGCGTATGCTTTGAAAGATTGTCGGTTAGATTTACTCCCAGAGAGAATAAGAAAGTTGCTCATGAAATTCCAAATTGTGCACTTTATTGTAATGGGGCCAGAAGAGGGGGGTGCGGGGTTGGAAAATTCCTACGGCACATAAAAATTTCTCCGGAAATTAACAAAAGCGTAATTATCTTATGGAAATCTACACGTGTGTAACTAGGAGATCTACCATAATTCGCAATTTCAATTGTCCAAATCATAGAATCAATAGGAGCAGTTATGAAGATAGTGACTCCCCATTACAAACATATATGCTCACTGATGTCACACTGATGTCATAGAATCAATAGGAACAGTGATTACTTTTTTTTTTATATATATATTCTTTTAAAGCAAAATGAGCTTGGTCATAAACCATTAATTATTTCTAGATAAACTTACCAATTAAAAACATTATTTTTTAAATCTTCACTAATCACGGTTTAATTCATCTTCTTCAATTCCATTTCAGCTTCGATTATACTCTTCTATATAACTTGTATACATGCCTAAGTCTATCATATCAACATGAGCCATGACAATGATTGTCGGCGCATCACAAAATGGAATATAATCAATAAGAACTTGATGCTGTGCAACATGAAACAAGAATAAGACCCAACTAGCACTTTCTAGTATTATATATATATTTATAAATGTGGATGTGTGTATCTATGTCATATGCATGCATGATGTGGTAGCTACTTCATGATCATCTAGAACTGAAAGAGAAGAATTAATTAATCGGTATAGTTTGTAGAATGGGAAAAGAAGAGGCTTCGAAACTAGCAATGGAAAAGGAAGAGGTTTCGAAGCCATGGAGTACGTACAAGAAGTTCAAGCCACACCTCCTGATGTTGGCAACTCAGATGGGCTACACTTTCCTGTATTTTATCACTGAAGCTTCATTCAACCATGGAATGAATCCTCATGTCTACATAACTTACCGACACGTTGTCGGTGGCATTTTCATGTTCCCTTTTGCCTATTTCCTTGAGAGGTATAATTTTAGTCTTGGTTTTGATCATCATTTCTGTGTTTGTATTTATATACAGATATGTCATCTCTATATTGTTCTCTTTTCATTGTCCAAGTTCTAAAGCATATTTTTTGCATGCATTAACGCGTTCATGTTTGTGCTGTGTATGTATATTTCCAACACCAAGTGCTGATAAGGGAGTTTCTGATAGTTCTCCATTAAGACGGTCCTCCTGACCTTTGATCTTGGTTTTTCATTTCAATATTTGACATATTGTTAAACTCTTAGGAGTTTAGAAGATTATATTATCCAATAAAGGTAATTCAATAGATTTCTATATACACAATGATAATGATCTTTTGGTTTTTTCTTTCTTTTCAGAAATAAAAGGCCAAAGCTCACACTCGCTCTCCTTTTGGAAATTTTTGTTCTCTCTCTGTTTGGGTAAGCAGCACATTTAGATCAGAACACTTTCATTTATGGTTCTAAACACATAACAAAATAGTGAAAAAGCTAAGCATAAAATTTTCTTTTGGCTGATTAAATTACAGGGTGGGTTTGACTCTGAACTCATATTTTGCAAGCTTGAAATACACATCTCCAACCTTTGTTTCCTCCATGGTGAACACCATAGCTTCCCTTACTTTTGTCATTGCAGTCACACTCAGGTTAGTGCTACATCCTCATTTCTTAATTGATCCTTAATTCCAATTCCAAATTACCTTCTATGTCACTTTTAGTTAACTTACTTGGATCTATATATGATATTGTAGATTGGAAGCTGTTGATCTTCGAGACCCTCGTGGGATAGCGAAAGTTGCCGGTACCTTGGTCTCCTTAGCTGGTGTAATGACCATGACACTGTACAAAGGGCAACTCCTGAGAACTCTAGGACATCCCCTAATTCATATTCAAGGAAAAACATCCATCCATAAGAACTACTGGTTAAAGGGTTCAATTCTTACAGTGTCCAGCTGCATAACATGGTCTATATTTTACATTATGCAGGTTTTAGCCCTTAACCATTGCTACAAACTATATGAGACCAATATATAAAGCTAAGAGAAAATAATTTTACAATTTGAAAAATTGTTAGGCACTTACACTGAAAAGATATCCTGCTCAACTATCTTTGACTACATGGATGTCCTTTGTTGGAGGAGCACAATCAGCTGTGTTTGCAGTGATTACAGAACGTAAACGAGAGGCTTGGACTATTGGATTCAACATTGATTTGTGGTCCACAATCTATGGAGTGAGTGTCCGCAGTCTCATAATGTACTTTTTGTCACAGTTATTGGTGCGGAATTTTAATATGATCAACCTTAACAGGGAGTAGTTTGTTCTGGTATAATAATCTTCATCCAACTCTGGTGCACTGAACAGAAAGGACCAGTTTTTGTGACAATGTTCAATCCCGTTGCGACGATATCGGTGGCGATTCTAGCATATTTTGTCCTCGGTGAAAGACTCTACACCGGCAGGTAGTTCATTTGAATTCTATCCAATTGCTTTTACAAGCAAACACTTGCATTTCAGGATACAACAATTTTCAGTTTTAACTTCTTTTTTCCTCAACTTGTATTATGTATATATGTATAGAGAGCTATAAATAATTTTAACTTCTATAAAGAACAAAGAGTGAGTAAGAGAAACAGAGAGATTAAAAAGAAGGTATATATATAGCAAGCAGTGCCTATTGTGTTCTAAAGGTAATTCATCTATGGATTTCAGCATAATAGGAGCGGTTATCGTCATCGTTGGGCTATATTTGCTATTGTGGGGAAAAGAAGGTGATACAAAAGTTCACATAAAGCCAGAAGAGCAATCATCTGAGACTGATGAAGAACAGAAAAATAACAAGATAGTAAAGATCAGCTCTGCTGAAAAGAATGTGTATGTTAATCATGGTGAACCTTAATTACTAAAATCAGGCACCTGGTGTGAACCATATATAGTTCAAAAGGGACATGATAATAAAGTGCAAGCTTAAACCACATTTCAAATTTGGAAGAGATAATTAATATACCAATGAAGTTCACCAACACACCCACAAAACATTATTTTTGTAGTTTACTTCTAACTGAAAAACATATATTCCATGATCTATCTTCCTATGAGAAACTGACATTTCAAAAAGGAAAACACACTGAAAAAGTGCATATAAATGTTCAGCTCCCTGCTTATTTGCCTCAAACAATCTCTGTTCTAAATATTCAACAAATAGCTAGCTTGGGTCCATATAAATGTCTTTTTTTTTCCTTTTAAAAAAAATAAAATAAAATAAAATAAACTGTTGAATCATAAAAATGATTTATATGCAAAGTAATTGATCACTTTACGCTTAATTATTGGAGTCTATTATCCAATCAGGAATTATTGCCAATTGGCAGGCAAAAGCCAATCAGGGAATCCCATCTTTATTCATTTCTACACACCATGTTAACACGCATCTTCATAAATAGAAAACTAGAACAAATGGAGGAAAGATGTTTTCGAGAGGGACGGATGTGTAATTTCCACAGTTTATCATACAATCAGGATAAGACACTCGTGAGTATTCTTACTTTCTTAGGCAATAATTGTGGGTCTGCTAAATTGCTACAATTCAGAAGCTACATAATATATATAAGACTGAATAAAAGCGTGTTGGTGTGAAGCGCCAAAATCATTATATTAAAGCAAACTAAGTGTTTCTGGTTTGGTGAACGCCATAGCTTCCTGTGCTCAGTTTAGTGTACATCATCACTCGCTAATCCTTCATTAGAACTCCTAATTACCTTCTAAATCATTTTAATTAATTGCTTGGAACTATGTTGTTTTTAGGAAGTTCTTGATCTTCGAAACCTTCATAGGATAGCAAAAGTTGTTGGAACCTTTGTCTCCTAACTCGTGTGACAACCACGATGTTGTATGAGGCGCAAGTCACTGATCCATATTCAAGGCAAACTTCCACCCATTTCTTAAGAACTGAATCCTTTAATCAGTTCTTACGGGTCACTGTTTTTCCTTGAATATGGATCAGGGTATGTCCGATCCCATTCCGCCGGAATCCATGTCGATTTTTAGCATACTTCGTCCTCAATGAAAGACTTTACTGTTAGGTAGCTAGATCCATGACTTCTATCAAATTATAGTTAACGCTCTTTGCAGGCAAACACTTACATTTCTGGACCAAGCAATTTCAGATTTTAGCCTCTCTCTTTTTTCCCTACTTTGTATTTATACTTTTGTTTTAACCGCTAAAAGATCTGTTTAATTTGATGAAAAGAGAGTGAGAAAACAGAGAGAAAGAATACGGTAGACAGAACAAGTAGTGCCTCATGTGTTGCTAAGTTCATCTATGGCTTTTAGCAGAAGAAAGTGATGCAAAAGTTGACGTCAATTCGGAAGAGAAAATCATTTGAGACTCATGAAGAGCATAAAGAAAACAGGGCACTAGAGATCATATCAACTGAAAAGGATGTAAATTTTCAGCTCAAGAGCAGATGCAAATTTTCAAAACCCTAAGGCCAATACACTTTGTATAAAGATCTTTCCACGTAGTATAACTTTGGAATTCCCTAATGATACTTTGAACATCTTTGGCTGTGCATCAGGTTGTTGGCAACCTGGGAACACAACGAATAGATATGGTATTCAGTATCTAAAAAATATATTTACATAAATAATATAACTATGCGGGAGAGAGAGAGAGAGAGATATTATGTGCAAGAGAATGATTAAGAGCTAACAAAAACATTTTATTCCCAAAAAATGTTGCCATCTAGCTACATTTCTAGCAATGCTGTGCATTTGCCACCACATTTCTTAAAAATCAGGCAAAAAGAAACAGCAGTAATATTTACAAAGCTGCAAGCAATAAAAGTGTCCAGTGACTATAAAAGAAAGCTTTTAAACTTTCAAATAGTCATGATCAAAAGGCTCAGCTAGGCAGCAGGTGGCCTCAGCTCATGATCACGAGATGTATCACGAGCAGATGGAGGTAAATAGTGCCACATAGGAATCAGACCATAACTGGGATACATAGGCATCTTGTTTTGATATGCAGCTGGGTGTGCAGGCAATAATCCAGAAGGTGAAATTGATGAAGCTTTCAATTGCCATTCCATCCTTTCTTTATCGGCTTTTAATACAAGTTTCTCTTCTCGAAGCTCAATCTTCTCTGCCTGTTTAAACAGAAAAAAGTTCAAATGGTGAATACTTGAAAATACAGTCTAGCCCTGAATAATCCTAAACATAGGGAAGACAAGAGTTTCAATATTCATACAGCTCCATCATCCAATTTGATCAATCTAATTTAATGGTTACTTTCATAGTACTAAATCAGGAAAAAGTTGAAGTAAAAGATGATAAACCTCAGCCTCAAGCTATTACCAATAAAAAGATAACTCTAGTAATATACAGCAGGCCTGTGAAAAACTTTTTATAAAAGATATACTTACAATAAGCCTACGAAAAACTTTTTATAAAGGATATACTTGCATTATACTTACACTAAGCATTCATAAACTTTGCAAATTCACAACTATCGCAGGGAAACGGAACAAAGTCAATACACTGACTATGCACCAATAAAACAAATTACCATAAACCAGTCAATACACTATTTGTGGGGACAATCGAAAATATAGTCTGGCCCTAAATAATCCTAAACATTGGGAAGACAAGAGTTTCAATATTCATACAACTCCACTAAAAATTTGTCCATTTTGATCAATATAATTTAACAGTGCTTTCATAGTAATAAATCAGGAAAAAGTTGAAGTAAAAGATGATAAACCTCAGCCTCAAGCTATTACCAATAAAAGATAACTCAAGTAATAGCAGGTCTTCGAAAAAAACATTTATAAAATATATACTTACAATAAGCCTACAAAAAACTTTTTTATAAAGGATATACTTACACAAAGCATTCATAAACTTTACAAAATCGCAACTATTGCAGGGACATGGAACAAAGTCAATTCACTGTCTGTGCACCACTAAAACAAATTATCATAAACCTGTCAATAGACTATTTGTGGGGACACTTACATCTGTTTGTAGATGTGGTATTGAGCATATTTTGTTACTCTCATTTTTCTTGTTTACAATCATATATCAACTAGTTTGATCTAAGAACTAGGTCTAGCATTCAAAGAACAAATATCAAATGTGTGCGCGTGTGCATGTGCATGTGCATGTTACGTGTGTTTGAGAGAGAGAGAGAAGAAATTTGGAAAGCTAACGTTCAGAGGATAACAAGCAAATAGATTTTCCAAGATTTAGGTATCACTCAGCAGCAGTAAGAATACTTATGCGTAATGCATAAAAATGAGATATATGTACCTTTAAACTTTTTATTTCTTCCAGTAACTTTTCATTTATTTCTCTAAGCTCCTGTGCTTCATTTTTAAGTTGGTTCAAAACTCTCATGGCATCATCAAGTATAGCTGGCTTGTCAGTTTTAACTGGTTTCCCAGGTTCTAAAACAGAGTGCAAATCCAGAAACCTGCCAAGAGTGTGAAAAAAAAATTTCCTTTCAAATTATTGACTTTCAATGAAAAAATCTACCCCTCTATGAGTGAGTGAGTGAGTGAGAGAGAGAGATAGAGAGAGCAACACAAACTACCCAACAATCCCGATTCCTGCAACTAGAAGGATTAAGCTCTAATAATTCTGCTTATCAGCGAGTTTCTAGAATTCAGTAGCAGTACAGAAATCATATTCTGTTACTTTACCTGCCAGTTGTGACGAGTCCTTTACTTTACTTTATTTTGGGCAACTGAGAATTTCAAAATCCTCTACCACCCTTAGACCATAAGTGCTTATTTTAAATACAAGCTATCCAACTCTAATGCCAAAAACACAGTTTTAGCACAAAATGCAATTGCTCATTCTACAGCTTCAAATGCTAGATTTCAGGAAAGCTAATAAAACCAAGAAATAAGCAATGAATTTGATCTAGTGAAATGCATGCCTGTCATTCAGTCTCTCTCTTCGCAATTTCTCACGGCAAGCTTTGGTCCCTGGTCTGCTGCCAGAATCACTGCGCCCCCTGTATAAAATGGAAATTACAACTTAAAGGGAATAGATTTGTTGTCGCTAGTAGATGGAAAAAAAATAAAATATTAGAATGATACGATAATTATAACAAACACATGATTATCTTCCAGATCATTCGTTAACTACTAATACCAGATCCGAAGCTAGGCCAGTATATTAGACTAATAGATCATTCATCATTGTTCATCATCATTGGCACTACCAGAACCATAAATTTACATCATTTTCTTTTCTCTCTTTCTTTTTTCTCCTTTTGATTTCTAAGTGTACTTCTCTCCTCAGTAAGAAGTTACTTGAAACACAACCATAGTCATTATCTCAATGATAAACTATTTCCCAGTACGAAATAAAACCTTGTTTCTCCATTGCCAGAAGCACTTTAACTGCTATATGACTCAAAGACTATATCCGACCAGCCGACCAGCCTCTTTGAAACTAGATGGTACGACAGCCAAGAAATTAAGGCAATACTCTAGAGAACCCAAGAAACCACATAAAACAAGATTATGTTTATCACTAACAAACCTGCAGAGTTATGACCATTCTCTTTAGCAAAATATTCTTTCAAAATAATAATAAATAATAAATAATAAAATAAAAAAACTTTTAGCTTTCTTTTTGAAAAAATATATCCCAAAAATATTGGAATTTTAAACAACCATTATCACCATTACCGTTATGATCCAAACACTAGGGAATCTAACAAAGGGGTTTTGGGTTATACCTCTTACGCGTGAACTCTTTTTCTTTCTTATCCCGTGATGCACCACCAAAATCAACCGATAAATCAATTTTTTCACCACCACTGCTATTCAAACATTACGATTAACCATAACATAATAAATAAATAAATAAATAAATAAATAACTGAATCTAATTTCGTAAAAAAAATAATAAAAAAATAATATTGTTCCAACACCCTTTTGCTAATCGAAGCTAAAAGATCCAAAAATGTCAACAAAAAGAAAATGAAAACAAAAGAGCAATGAAATTGAAACCTGTAATCGGCCCAGAGAAAATCTGCGGATTGAGGATCGTCAATAAATGTATAATCGAGAAAATCCCAGTAACTAGGATCTATTGATTCCATCGGACCAAACGCATACCTCGTTCTATCCTCCACCGCAGCTACGCTAAAATAATTTATATATATTTTTGGGGGTACTGAAAGAATATATATATATATATATATATATATATATATATATGATATTGTTAATTTGTTATCCAACAATTTGGTATCTATCTATCTTGGTCTCAACAATGACGGCTTCAAATACTCCAATTTGCCATTCTATTAATTGTTAATAATTAATTAATAAATAAATAAAAACTAACAAAATAAAAATTGGGAATTCGTCATAAATTCATCACTGCCAAGAAAATAGGATGTTATCTGGCATTGTCTTTCGTAGATGAAGGCCCAACCACATTACACCACGTGGAAGGAACACGATTAGAGGAAAAGCTTGGATAGGACGGTCGCCTATACCCAGCTGGTACTACCGTCCAATAATACATAGACATCTAACTAATTTGACATGTGGCTGTCTAGATGGCATAAGTTTTAATTTGTATGTATTTTATTTTTTTGTCTTTCTTCAAAACACAAATATGCTTCCTACATTCTCTCCCGAACTTGCATTTGAATTTGGGAGACATACATAGTGAAGACTTGACAAGAGAGGCACAAGAAGATACTGAAAAAAGGTAAAAAAAAAAATTAATTTGTTTTATTTAATCATCATATAACATTATATTTAATTATGAATAGTTAAATTTTAAAAAAACATTACTAATGAAAATGATAAAAATTATAAAGAGAATCAATCAAATAAATAAAAAATTATATTTTTAATCCGTCTGACACATGGCCCCTTTGGATTGGCAACAGTTCGATAGTCCGAGCCAAGCTTTTGTCCATGATTACGGTTCTACTGCCCACCGCGTCTTTGATGGACTATAATAGGCAGTCTTTGTTGGACTATAAAAGGCTCCAGCCAATTAGATGTTTGATGGATGCGCTAAAAGTTGAACCCAATTTAAAAAGGGTACCCGATTAATTTGGGCTCATCATGTGAAAAGCAATCCACTGGCCCACCCTAAAACCATTATTTTGTTTTATTTCTTTTTCTTTTCTAAATTACTATTTTAGTCTTTTATATGATGGGAGAAAATAAAATAATTTGATAGCTACTGCCTCACACCCACTTTTAATAATAACAATGACGACGAAAATAATAAAATTGAAATGCTTTCTGTTGATGCAGAAAACCTACTCCAATTTGAATCAGAGTATTAAGCATGTTCTAACTTTGCATGCCTATTTTAGCTCTTAAATATTTGCGTTGCCATAGCTCCAGAGAAATATAAGAGTATGCCTATGTAATTATGCAAATTACACTAAAGAAAAAACAATTCATTAATAGAGGAATAGAAATGAATTGTCAATTGTTAATATATATATATATATATATATATATATATATACACTTTTGGTGTATTATTGAACTGTGTTTATTTGTGCAGGGACATGTTTTGATACAAATGACAGGTACCATTCGGTGACATGTTTTGGAAAAGGGAAAAAAAATTTGAATCAAATGACATTGGCTTCATTCTTAAGCTTGTCAACGAGCTCATCCACTGAAGAAACAATAATCCCTGCCTTTCTCTTGGGAGGCTCTGTCACTTGAACCACCTCTAAATCGGATTTGATTTCCACGTTCAAATCCTGCGGGGAAAACTTCTTTATGACCTTTGATTTTGCTTTCATTATGTTGGGGAGTGTTGCATACCTCGGTTGGTTCAGCCTCAAATCAGTCCTGCAAGAGGGGCACCACATAAAGTGTTAAGACTCAGAATTAACAATGGGATTATGAAGTTCACTTTGTGGAAAGCATAAAGTATATCTATTTTTACTACAGTTTTCTTGTCTGAATTTGGATGAAAATATAAACTTAATCGTGCTTACCAGGTTCTTAGATGATCTACTCCCATGGTTAATGGTTTTCAGAGGCATATTCACTTCTGTTGAATTATCATGGAATGCAATTAATTTTTTTCATATTTGAAGAGAAAGACCTTTTCAGAATAAGTAAGGTAATTCAATGTCTCAAAAGGAGCACTGTTTAAAAGCATGCCATTTAGGATGTTAAACCAAGAGGAGATAAATGGGGCTAGATATGAGTGTCCTCCCACAGACCACAACTACCCCCTCAACCGTACTTAATTACCTATTTTTATCTTAGTTAAGATCCCTTTACATGTTATATAATTTCTTTGCTTTGGCATTCTGGTCAAGAATAGTTGTTTTATTATCACTTTTTGGTTTGTTTTCATATTTGTTATAAGAATTCTTGTTTACCAGAGAAAAATGAATAGCAGTTCCGCCATGAAAAAAAAGAAAAGAAACAGCCCATCCAAAACCTACTCTGGGACTGTAATTGACACCTTAAAGGCAAACCAAAACCATTAGTAGTAGTTATAAATAGTATGAATTGCTAATCAAATGTATGAATGAGTATAGCTTTTAAAAAGCTCAAGATGTTAAATGTAAATCACATTAAGCACCTCAATGTACCCAACGAAAGAAGAGAAAAGCGTAGAGCATAACCCCTATCTCATTGTTTCTCTTAATGTAAATTAAATCTTTCTTGAGTTTCATCAACTTTTTTTTTTTTTTTTGTTGGTAAAATCGAGTTTCAACAAATTACTTTCACATAGAGAAGCTAATTTTCAAGGGAAAAAAGAAACAAAAAGATGCGCCTTAATCATCTAAAAAAGAAACAAAGACCTTAATGCTTGAACATAAAATACAAGAGATCTGGTACTTACGTGATAACTGCTGGCAAGTCTAAACACAAAGTCTCAAGACCACCATCAACCTCTCTATCCACTGTCACTGCCTGTTTCTCCCTATCCAACACAACCTAGTGGTAAACCAGAAATAAGCCATAGGAAATAATTCATAAAACAAAAAATAGTATGCAACTCAGATTAAAACAAAATCTTGTGAATTCAAATAGGGGATAAACTGCACACAGAAACAAATATAGTTTTGAATCATACATTCTGCGCTCACCAATATTCCAAACTACATGTGTAAATATTTAGATGAATTTGCTGAAAGCAACATGAAAATAATAGTCCTGAATCACTTAAAATATCAGAAGGAAGAACTAAGAAGCAACAGAATTTTCTAAATGTAACTTGTGACAAGCATAAATTTCCTCAGGTTCAGCAAATTAGAGGCTTTTTTTCCCTCATCCTAATTGTGAAGAGGGCAACTAACCTTGGAAGCAAAAGTCCCTTGTGGCCAGTTTAGCAGTCCTGCTACCATTTGCCCCGTTTGATTGCAATCATCATCAATAGCCTATACAAATATTCAGACACTGATAGTAAATACATAATGAACTTCTCCCACCTAGGACTAGTTAAAGACAACAAGCCACATGACAACATCCAAACGAATGAACAACATAAAAATAACTATATGAGTCATAAATCACACCTCCTACCCCCCACCACAAACACACACACAAAATTCTTGAACTTATCAGTAATTCAAGAACAGTAAACAAAAGCAAAAATTTAAAACCTCTAAAGCCTCACTCTACATTAAACACATAACATTCTAATATAACTTATAAAAGACTACCTACAAGCAGCTCTCCAGGTCCTACCAAATGAAAATAGCAATGCTTTTTCGTTAAGACCAGAATATAAATCAAACAGCTTCACTATTCATTTTGTTTCTTTTTTGGTGAATAACAGCTTCACTATTCCTGATTCCAAACAAACCATAAACGTTTTAATACTTGAAACCAAAAAAGAGAATTATGCAAACCTGTTTGCCAAGAATGAGAAGCCCAGGTTTTTCAACGTCTACAAGCGCTCTCAAAAGCTTAGCAACAGAGAGTGGGTATAGTGCTCCAGTAGCCTCCACATGAATACCCCTATCAGCACCCATAGCTAGACCTGTTCTTAGCGTGTCCACGCACTGTGGAGGACCCATACTAACAGCCACCACCTCCGAAGCCATGCCCGACTCTTTGATTCGAAGAGCCTCTTCCAAAGCAATCTCACAAAAGGGGTTCATCGACATCTTCACGTTTTGGGTTTCCACGCCAGACTACAAGAAAGAAAGAAAAAGTTTACCATTTTCCATTAGAAATTTAGTGAATCTGAAACTCCGGAGGACTTGAACTGTGTAAATGGGTTCATGGGTCCGTGAATATTGTTGATGCTTACCTTATCCGCTTTGACTCGGATTTTGACGGCGTAGTCGACGACTCGCTTTATGGCCACCATTATCTTCATCTTCAGAGGTTCTGAGACTAAACGGTAATGGTTGTTTATTTGGGTGATACTGATACACTAGAGGTTGAAGAAAGGAGGGGAAATTAGTGACGACATCGATAGAGGAAAAAAAAATAAAATTAGATAGACGATGAAAGGGGATGCGATTAAAAGCTTTCAACTTTAACTTGAGCTGGGATTTGGATTGGGATTCTGGGTATTGGCGAAAATTAGATTATTCTTCAATTTGATGATCTTTTTATTTGATTATACGTATTCATTATTTTGTAAAAAGGATTTCTGGATAATCAATAAAAATAAAAACAAAATTACATATTATATAATACTAAAATGTTATAGTTTTATTACCAAAAAAAAATTATTGGGAATAGAAGTTTTGTACCAGAAAATATTGAACTTTTACTTATAATTGTATTTTTAGTGCTTTAAAAAAAAAAAGTTATAACTTTTTAAGAAAAAATGTCTTTTACTTTTCTGGTCTTCGAATAAAAATGTGTATTTTTGATAGATTCTAGAATTGGTTTATTTTCTTATAATAATTTTTTATATTCCATATTTTTTTCTAATCGATTATATTTTCGTTTTGTAATATCTTCATACGCTTGAAATAAAAAACTCATTATTTTAAAAATAGGAATAAAAACTCAATTTTTTTTGAAAATTTATAAAAAAAGAAAAAGAAAACATAGAGAGAAAAAATTAGGCATCATTTTATTTTTTATTATTTTCATTAATCATATGTCACATAAATTATTACATATAATTATACACAATATTTCTAAATGGTTTAATAAAACATATAAATTCTATAAAATATTTATTTAATGTTTATTTTATTAGTAATATGTTATGACATCATCCGAATAACAGTTGCATATAAATTTTTGTTCACTTTTAACATGCTAACAATTAAAATTTTATGTTTAAGTTATACTTTTTATTTCTTTAAAAAATAAAAACTTATACTTTTTATCTTTAGTGCAATTATAGATACCATAATAAACTGGATTTAAAAAGACAAACAAAGAAAGGTCATGTACTTTCAATTACAAGGTTATACCACCCAAAAAATAATAATAATAAAGAGAAAAAGAAAAAACAACACTATTAATTTCTATTGGATTTTAAGTAAATGTGACATATTCACCCAAAAAGAAAAAAGAAAGAAAGTAAACGTGGCATAATTAAAAGGTATATACTCAAAATATACAGTGAAATTTTCTTAAAGCAAAGTGTTCAAACTTTGGGCCTTTGCAGTAGTTTCTCAGTCATTTACACAATTAATTTTCCTTGGGGGCCAATACCAAGCCCACCAAGCCACTTCATTTATTAATCCTGAACTGCCACCAAAAGTGGTCCAAATTCAGAGTCGAAAAAAGTTAAATCTTATGACCAAAATGTGCTAGTAAAAGTGTAAAACAACCCAAAATACGGCACAATAGTTGTTCAAAGAAAGTCCTTATCTTTAAATGGATTTAATTTAGTACTCCGAGGAAAGGCAAAAACCAAATCCATTTGCAATCTGGCGTTTGAATAAGATATGGACTTCAACACTTCCATGGGGACCAGAAATCAGAACTCTATACAGGGAGATTTAGAAGTTGGACTAGATCCAAGGTTGACCAATCTTCAGAAGAAGAACATGAAGGTCTTTCATGAAATGTACTAATTCCCAAATATTTCTACCCCTCGAAGCCTCTGTTTTTTTTTTTTTTTTTTACTCGTAGTCTTCCAAACAGTAATCAGATTTCTCACTGAAGAAGATTCATCAAATCTTCATTCTTAGTGATAGGCTTAAATTTGGATAGTCAGGAATCCAACAGGGCTAAAGAGTATTCCCTAAAACTGACAATGGGACAATTATTTTTACAAAATTCAGTCTACCTATTTCACTATATGACTGCATTTCTTGGTTTCTCATCAAATATCAATCTCAAAAAAAAAAAAAAAGGGACTAAGTTTTTACTGTTGTTTCTCCTTCTGATGTTTCTTTTCACCAAAAAAGAATAGAACAATAGTATCTGAATCCTGAAAGCCAAATTACTCCCTTTGGTATCGTTTTTATCTTCTTTCACTTTCTAGCTATGAACTGTCTCTATCTTTCGAAATCAAAACTTTCACAAATCAGTTTCAGGCAAATAGTTTGTATAGCATTAATTGGGTTGGATATGGTTTTGGTTAAAAGAAACACACATATATAGAGGTCAAAGCATGCCCATACATTAATACAAATAGGCACATGGCTCTCAAATAAAATTTTGGCAATCAATCCCCATCAATTAGAAGCAACTCCATCATCATTTTTTTGGAAGTTAGTATTTGTGTCTACTACTACTAGTTACACGACACGAAACAATATGATAATTTTCAAGTTTGAATATCCAATATTGAAATCGGATCGATATCAGTGTTACATGATAAAATACGATAAAAATAAATAAATTGAAACGGGTTAAGACACGTTAACACGATAAGACATAATAATAAAAATATTAATTTAATTATTTATTTATAGCTAATTTTTTATATTACTTTTTAAAAAAAAAACTATAAAATTCATATTTTATTTAATTGAAAAATAACAATTTTTATATCTATTTATATATTGATATTTTATTTTAAATTTTATTTTTTTATTACTTCTCTTGGATGTAGAATTTTAATTTGGTTTATAATATTTTAAATATTTTTAAATTGACAATTGTAATGCATATTTTATTTTTTTAGTCACGATAAATATTTAATATAGCTTTAATTCGTAATATTTTATATATTTTGAATTCACAATTATTAATTATGTATAAATATTTAAGTATTATGTTTGTGTGATTTGTTATTTTTTTAACATATATTAAATATATTATTTTAGTTTTTATTTTTGGTTTGTAAAAGGATACAAATATTTATATTTGTCTGTGCTTTATTATTTGTTAGTATGGACTGTGAAATATAAATCAAATATATTTTTTATTTTTTTAAAAATAATTTTGAAAATAAGTTTAACGTGTTAATGGGTTTGATAACGGGTTACACGATAATTTTATGAACGGATTTAGGTTTATATATTTCAACACGAAAACTTAATAGGTCAAATTTGAATAAAAAAAATTGACACGAATACCATACGACACGACACATTATCAGGTCTAACTAATACTACTCATGATAAAAGGGTTACTTATCTCTTTAGCTATCTAAGATAATAAGTTTGTATTCTAAAATTGCAAATATTTTATTATGATTTATGTTTAATCAATTTTTGGAGTGAGATATGGACACCTATGGAAGCGGCTACATCCTCATAATTGCAGCAATTGCCTTTTGAAAGTTTTTCCTTGTGACACTGACGCATAATTTGAAAATAAATAGTATTTATTTGACCAAAAATTTGAAAATTTTGGGGAACCTTGAGTGAGAGTATATAAAAATACTTTGAAAATTTGCCACCTAATTAATCCAATATTGACCTATATAAATTTTCAAGGTGTTTTGGATATATATACCAATTGAATTATTAATAACAAAATTATTCCAATCCAGACTGGAAAATAAGAGCATTTTACAGAAGGGGAATCATTACCAACCATCTATTATCACCAAACTATATACTTCCTCTCTACCAGCACCAGCATATTGGCATAAAATGTTGTAGGTGGGAAATTATATGATTTATTTCATAAATCAAATTGGACCCCCCTCTCTACCAACTTAATCAATGTGGAAATGGTTACTCTTCCCCCATTTCTTAGCTTCTCCTAACCTTAGGATTCTCTTTGGATAGTTCCACAAGAAAAGGGGACCTTTTTCTTTCTTCATATAGCTTTATTTGCCTTTTTCATTTTTTAAATATTTGTTTTCTTTTAGTTGGTCTTTCTCTTCTAATAAGAAACACTAACATTCAAATATTCAAATTAAAAAAGAAAAAGAAAGTGGTGATTTCAGCAATGATGCTAATAATAATAGCTGCTAGTCATTAGGAACACACTGGTCCATCCACCCTTTAGTACCCATTAAATTTCTAAGCAACAAGAAATCTGAGAAGAAATAATGCTATGCATTCAAATTTTAATTGAATATCTCTATGTCACAAATTCTATAATCTCTATCTCAATAAAAAGAAAAAAAAAAAACTCTAAGAAAATTTCAAAACTAAATAAAATAAAATAAAAGGAAAACAAAAACAAAAACAAAAAATTGCTTTTCATGGCTCCAAATAAACAGGTAGTACAGCATTTCTGGATCCCCTACCTTGTCCAAAAGAAAAGAAAGATCTTCTAATTCTGGTACTGCAACCTTCAATGGGACTATTAACCTCATTCACTTGCCTTTGCTGATGATGAACAGCTTCTTGGATTGCCAAAAACAGCTGTCGATCATTTGAAGAATCCATTGAAAAGGACCTTCTTATGGGTTGGATCGAAAATTGTTCATCTTCTACTCTAATATCAATACATTCATCTCCCATACTTGTAACTTTCCGATATTTTCTACCTCCTTTCTTAGCCACATTTTCTAGTCTCTGTTCCAATTTTCTCGGTGAACAACTAATTGGACCTATTGATATTTCCCCTGAATTCATCAACCTTTCTTGTCTGCTGCCAAGCAAAGTTTGATGATCCACTTGATGATTACGATCATTTTCATTACCCAATTCAATTACCACATAATCGTCGTCACCACCAATGAGACTCCCTGTATATGGACTTGGATCTTGGGGTGAAGAACTTGGAGCGACAATTTGATCCATTTGAAACCTTGGAATGGTTGAAACGCTTGTTCTACAGAGTGGGCAATTTGCATTGTTCTGTAGCCAAACATCAATGCAATCAACATGGAAAACATGGTAACAATTTGGTATCATTCTTAGCTTCTCTTCTTCTTGGAATTCATTCAAACAAACCGCACATTCGCAGAAGCTGTTTTTGTCACCAATTCCTCCTCTGTTTCCTCCTTCTTTCTTGAACTGGAAAACTGGGATCGATCTGATTACTGATTCTTCAAGACCTCTAGTCTCTGTCTCCGGTGAATACACCATTAAAAGGTCGTCTCGCCGTCGATTTCTCGATAGCGAAAACCGCCGCAGAATATCTATTCGGTGCCAGTTTAAACAGCATTTAATGACGAATATGTAGTAGCTGACCAGCAAGAAAGCCGTGGCTAAAATTCCTATCACAGCAATGGCTATAATGGGGAAACTGTTATCTGAAGAATGTAATGAAGGATGAAACAGTGAGTTTCCTGGACTTGTAATCGGTGAACTAGCTTTTGACCCGCCATGGATCGTGTAGCTTTTGCTTACAAGATCCATGGAAAACAAATGAGTTTTTTTTTTTTTTTTTTTTTTCTAGATCTTGAAAGTTATGGAGAAGAACATGCAAACACTTGGTATAAAAAACAGAGTATTATACAGAGAGAGGGGNGGGGAATTGCTTTTTTTGTGAAATTTTATAAGAATCTGAACTAGAAAGAAAAACCCAGATTGGAATATGAGAAAGCGAAGCGAGATTTGAGAAGTTTTATGAAATCGAATCGAAAATGGAGGTGGAAAAGAGGGGGAAGAGAGAGAAAGAGAGGAGAGAGAAGAAGAGGGAAAACCCAGGTATTAATTGGAGAGAGTGGGACATGAAAGGGCTTGAA
The DNA here is from genome assembly GCA_003254975.1 of Ochetophila trinervis. Classification (NCBI taxonomy): domain Eukaryota; kingdom Viridiplantae; phylum Streptophyta; class Magnoliopsida; order Rosales; family Rhamnaceae; genus Ochetophila; species Ochetophila trinervis. Next base: position 68,173 of record QANX01005456.1, read on the forward strand.
AATGAACGAACTTTTTTATTTTAAAAGAAGTGGCAGACTGGTGGAGTCTGAGGTCAGAGTAAGTAGTTGGTGAAATTTTTCTTGGCTTCCCCACGAGACGAGACGTTTGGCTGGCTGGAAAATATTGTTCAAATGTCTCGATAACTGCATTTTTTTTTTTTTTATAAAAAGGTTAGAAAATTTACGGAAACGTATGTGCTACTATAAAAAGAGGCTGGGATTGTATGGACAGCTCTATACCAGAATTTCATGGGGATCTTTTTAGTTTTCATGGATTTTATATTTTTATTGGTAGGGGACCAAGGAAGCAATTATCCTTCAAAATCCAGCAAAATGATCTATGCTCAGTTATAGTATGTGATTGGTCCTCCTCCTTTCCTTTTCGGAATTTGGATGCTATTATAATTTTTTATTTTTCATTTTATGTTTTAAATATTTTTTTTATAATATTAAAAGGTAAAATATTTTTTTTTTGTTGGTGAATTTAAAAGGTAAAATATTTGAATTCGGATAATTGTCCCCAAAAAAAAAAACATTAACTTTTACAATTAATTGTCCGCATAGTAACATTTTTTCTATATTTTTTTTATATATAAGCAAATGAGCTTTTAAATTTAAATTTATAATCTACATTATTGTTTTTTCATGCATGGAGTCGGAGTTCGAATTTTTCTACTTTAAAATATATTTAAAAATATTCTAAAGCCTATGATGTTGATATTATTTCCATAAAAAAAAGGGCTAAGAATAATATTGTGCAAATTTATGGTTTTTGGTGAATTATGATTCACTTTTCATAAAAAAGAAAAAAAAATTAATTAATTAATTAAAATTTAGCTGTGATTGTGTAGGAGTTCTTTTCATTTTTATTTTTTTTGGGTTTTGAGTTCTTGTAGTTAATGAGATTTGACAAAATAAAAGAAAGAATTTTTTTTTTGGACAATAAATATAAGAAAGATTTGATTAAATTATTTCGGACATTTTGACAAAAAAGTTATTTGGCACAATTTTTTGAATTATTTGTGCCTATCTCTATTATTAAGGAACAAAAAAAAGAAAAAAGAAAATTGGAATGATGGCAAATAAAAGTAGATAAAAAATCGCTATCAATCTTTGGCTAACTCAAGATTTTCTATATACCATTCATTCAAAGTTATATAAAAATATTAATATTTCCTTTTTAAACTACTAGATATGCAAATTACTGTCTGAAGAAAACACAATTGCAAATTATCATTTTACACTAGGATAAAAAGATTGTCGGTTTAATAATTTATATGGTAAAATAAAAAATTAAATAAAAACTATATATAATAAGATTTTTTTTTTTGTAAGTAACAATTTGTTTAGATCAAACATCAAAATTAATTAGTTGGAATGAGGTAATTAAATGACTAACAAATTAATTATTTAAAACTTTTGAAACGAACTTGAATTATAACCATTTTTTATTTTTATATTTTTTTAGAACTAATAAAAACGTATCCATGCCTATTCTCACCGTATCGACAATTTTGGAGGCCAATCAGTGACTACATGACTACCTTAGTTCCAAAATTCTAAATCAAAACGAATCCAAAGAGATTCAAGATTAAAATAGGAACAACTAATCATTTTCTTGCTTTTTTTTTTTTTTTCTTAAAAACAAAAAGGAAAAAAAACAAAAACTTAGACTTTTGATATACTCATCCATTATCAATCATAATCAATCGTAAAGCAAACAGTCTCACCCCCACATGCAACCCACCATTGAATTTTCTTTTTCTTTTTTCTCTCTTTTAAACTATCCATTAATGAAAGCAAATATTACATGCAATTATCTGATCAGTTTGCGTCCTCACTTTCTAATTCTATGTCTCTCCCGCTGAACCATTTTGAATTTTTTTTTTCCGCTGAATAAATATATTATATTAACCAAAAGAAGGCACAAAAAAAATCATCTATCAATTTTTAAAAAGTTGAATTAGCCATAAATAATAATTAGTAGTAAGTCTTATATCTATATTTATGGGTTGTTATTTTTTATTTAGATTTTAGTTTTTAAAAATTAATAAATTTTTAAAATAATTTATCATCATTTAAATGATTTGGGTTGATACATAAAAATCATATAGATGTCTCATTCTGAAAAATTTGATATATCAAGTTCAACTGGTGCTTCCAATGGCTCAGCCGGTTGACCAATATGGTTGCTGATAATCTTGTTAAGTTTACTCTTACTCCTTTTTATTTTTTTGCCCCCTTCTTTTTTCAACCCTTTTCCTGCTAAATTTTTGGAGATTTTGCTCTCCGACTCGATGCTAGTTCTAGGTCTGTAATCATTCTCTTCCAGAGGCTTTTTGTACTCTAATGTAACTTTTATTCGCAAAAAAAATCAAGTCCATATATATATATATATATATAAAAAAGTTCATTTCAACTGTATTTTTAAAAATTTAATTTAAATTAAATTAATTTTTTTATATTTATGATAATACATTTATAATTTTTTGTAGAGATATACAATTATTATTATATTTTTATTTAATTAGTATTAAAAATAATATATTTTTCAAATAAAAAATATACTAATAATTATATACTTCTAAAATATTTTTTTATATTATAAAAAATTAAATAAAATTTAAAAATTTTAGTTGAAATTAATTTAATATATATACATTTTTTATGGGTTTTTAGTAGATTCAAATGGGCCCAACGCTATATTTTCCTTATCAAGGGCTGAAATCGCTTTATCAAAGAGAAAGAAGTCAAATATGATCAAATCCAAATCCTACAAAAAACAAATGAAAGCCAGAACCGACACTCTTCCATACTTGCGTGTTGACAGCATGCAAAGAAAGACAAAAGCTGCTTATATATATATGTGTGTGTGTGTGTGTAGAGAGAGAGAGAGAGAGAGAGAGAGAGAGGGAGTATTTAGGTGTAGGTGAGAAAACGGCAATAATATTACATTACTCACCGCTACCTCATTTTTCAAAAAGTGCTTTCTTTTTCATAGTCAAAGGTTGTGGCCTCTGCCAAAGAAACTTCCCCAACTTTTACTCCAAACTTTTCTAAGCCAGGAATGACTTTTTGTTCACATCACAGTCACCAATCGCCTTTTTTTTTTTCTTTGAGAAAATCACCCAAAAGCCCCCCTCTCTCTCTCTCTTTTTAATTGGAGAATGTTTGCTTCATTCATTAAGCAAGCACATAAATGTATATATATTCATGTATTCTTGTTGCGGGAGTGGCAAAAACTTGTTGCTTTAAATTGTTTTCGTATACAATTTGACTTGAGTTATCATAAAAAGAAAAAAAGTATATAATTTGACTATGACTTGTAAATAAACTACGTGATGAAGATAACATTAATTTTTTATTATGTACAAAAATATTGAACAAATTAGTGTAGATAAAATTGTGTGGTTGTCCTTTGTATACACTACAAAGTAATCAATAACTTAATGATAATTTAGTTTCAATTAGGGATATATTTAGTCGTATAGTGAAGTTAGTTCATTACCAATAAAAATTATTTATACAGTGAAGCTAGTTTCTTTTTTGTCCTTTGAATCCATGACTTTAAAAATGTGGGAAGTAAAGAGCTTACTACTAAAGCAACTTTATATATCTAAACATGGTAAATTATATTAGTATGATCTTTAACACAATTTTTGCATTAATTGTACTCGAAATCTGTTTTTCTTACCATCCCAAAAAAATAAATTAAACAGACTATTTGAATCCTAAATCAAGTCCTAATTAACATGGTGGTTGGATTGGATTTAAGTACTCAATTGAACTCTTCCGAGCTATGGAGAAAAAAACTTGAGCTTTATCTACTTAAGCATGGATTTCGTCGATTTCTTGAATTCTAATCCAAAACATCTTTGTCTTGCTTCCCAAGCTAATCACTTGGCCAAATGTACTTTACAGTTTATAAATATGCTCCCTATCATATAAAAAATAATTAAAATATGCACAAACTTAATTATATAGTAATTTAATGAAACAACCTTACTTATAGAGCTAATTATGGCCATGAAAGTCATAGTTTGTTGGACAATACTATATCTAATATTTAATAATTAAGCAAATCATAAAAAAGATGAAGCTTAAGAACATTTGGTAGGCGTGTAATGTGGTTGGCACTTGGCATTGACATACAGTGGCTGGCATTAATTTTTGGACCACAAAGCTGTAGTATATTAAAAATGCGCAATTAAATAAAAATGTTAAGAAATAGAGCAATATAAATAATTTTCCCGGGAAAGAAAATTATTTTTAAAAAAAGAGACAGTGAAAAATAAAGTGAGGCATGTGGGTTGTGAAAACAGATAGGTGTTAAGAGGCAGTTTTCTTGGGGATTGGATTTAGAGAGACGTAAGAGAGAGATGTGAAAAACCTCAATATCTTTCAATCTCATTTGTAACTGTTTGTCAGTTGACTCAGTAGGTCCACGTTAGATTTTCAAATTATTTTATTTATTTTTAGGCAAATTTAAATCAGTTTAAGTTTTACTTTTTTTTTTTCTTTTCTATTTTGAACATTGACCTGAAGACTGAAGAATGAGACTCCTGAGAGCGAAAATGGTACATTTTTTAAGGTGACCAATACTTGACTGCCACGACGAAAATTGGACTGTATTAAGTGGATCTTCTATTACGTGGGTGCATTGCTTACGTTTTTTAGGTTCGTGGAATCACGTGACTGCACGTGGTATTTACGGCTTCGTCTTTAGTTAATTACTTACATTTTTACACGTATACAAACACCATTGAAAACTTTAACATGGGGATAGGTTAGCGCACGTGTCGTCACGTGATTTCGAAACCCTCTATGCCAGCTTTTCACTTTCAAACTCTTTCTTAATAAATTTTCGTAGCTTTCTAAAATCATTGAAAACATATTTTCAAGTTATGAGTTTAATGGATCAGTATTTTGGTTGTAATGGGGGGGGGGGGGATTTGGTGGGTTGGGGTTTATTCAATTACTATTTACCAAAAAATAAAATATTTGTGTTAAACCCTTCTTTTCTTTTTAATATTAGTATATACTATAATTTTTGATAAAAAAATTATTTATACTTTCAATAATAATTATGAAAGTCAACTCCGTCAAATGTTGACCAGCAAAACTTGAGAATCTTTTTTATTTTCTGATTTATTTAAATAATTAATATTTTTAAACTGAATGATACACGCACCTAAAAGAAGCATGCTGTTTTGGGTCCAAATGTTAGTTTTTGACTGCGAATTAGTATTTATTAATTACTGTCAAGTACACCTATAAGTGAGCCTTTGACTTGTCAAGATAATCAGATTCACTCAAAATTTGGGTAATTAAGAAAGAATTAATGCATACCTTGAGTAAAAAGCTATCTGTTCATTCTCTGTAAGCTTCTAGCTAACTATAGCTATGCTGGACGTGTAAATAGTTTAGCAATAATATTAATTGTGTTTTATTTTATAATAATAATAATAATAATAATAATATTAATTGTGTTGTTTGCCTTTGGAGGTAATAAAAGTTATGCAAAATCTTCATCCTATATATCCAACATCGTGTATAATATTGTTTAACAGCTAGCATATAACGAAAACAAATAGAGCTTCCCAATTCTGAAAAAATAAAATAAAAATTGACGAGAGAAATTAACTATGAAACGAGTACAATTTTTATTTTGGATTCAAGTCTTGTTTAGCATAATTTTTATTTATATTTCTGTTTTTGCTGCTTTTTCTTCTTCTACTTTTCTATAATAAAAAATTAAATAAATTATTATTTATTAGTTTTAGTTAAAAACTCTTCTAGCTGTTAGAATTATTTTTAAAAAGTTATTAAAATATTCTTATGAACAGCTTTTAAAATTAAAAACTGCATGTAGTTTTGTAAAAATCATGTCAAATAAGTCCTAAAAAAGAGTATATACTTTTTATTGTTAGTTGGTTCCCCTCAAATTTAACCACTAAAGGGTAAATTTGTCATTGCATGTAAAAATAGTTTTTTTAAGAGATTAAAATTCTTTTACAATCCCTATTTGCGTGGAAAACTTTAATTTATTTTCTAATTTAAAAAAAAAAAGTGGATAATAAAAAAATCAAGTGGTCAGATGAGGTGCACGTGACTCCAGTGACAAAATATGTCAAAAGTAACCATAATTGGACTCGATTGCAAGTTTTTGAAATATAAAAGGGTATTAAGTATTAACTGTCTATGTTAATTGTAACAATCCTAAATAAAAAAAAATATATAATTACATAGAGTACTAAAATACATTTAGTTCTAATATATCAACATGTATTATTTAGTAAATATTGATGATAAACATTTTGATATCTATGGTATCACTAATATATATATATATATGGATATACATTACAAGAAGGTATTAATTTTTGTTTTTATTATTATTATTACTATTTTTTTAACATTATTTACTTCTTATTTTTTCTATGGAAAAAAAAACAAAAGAAAAATTAAGCCATTCAATATTTCTATTAGGTTAAAAGTTAAAATTGATGGTGCTGCGAGTTGGGCGCCTGGGGTTGCTGATAAAGGCAGTATCTTTTGTACTAGCATAGGTTTTGTGAAAGGCTGCTTTGTCATTCTTTTGGGCAATAAGTTTGGTTTTGAAGCCGGAGCTGTTAAGAGTTATTTTTGCTTTGAAGATTGCTTAGAAATATTCTAGGGACATGATTTGGTTAGAGTGGGATTCTATATTTTTGTCAAACTTTTGTTGATTAAATCTTTGCATGTCCCTTGGTATGCTCAGGCTTGTTGGGCGGCTTGTTTAGATTTTGTTTCTCATATTTGTTTATAGAGTTTCTCACATTTACAAAGAAGAAAACTCGACTGCTAACATGACACTGTGTTTAAGTATGCAATATAGTGACTTCAGAGATTTGGTGGCGGATTCTTTTTGAATTTTTTGCTTCAGAGTTTTATAGGATTGTCAAAGGAGATTGTAATTATAGATTTTGTATTTAGTTCCGGTACTTTTTTTGCTTTTTTCGATTTTTCTAAATTAAGGTTTTAATGAAGCCGGGTCGGGTGGGGTTTTTTTTTTTGTCCTTTGCGGGTTGTTTGGTTTCTTATGTTCTTTTATTTTGTAACGACTCTTTTTGATTTCGTTTAATGTTATTTTGCCGGGCTATTTCTGAAGTGCCAATCTAGTTGGGATCTCCAATGCTGTTTGGATCTTCTTTGGGTTATAATTTTATTTTTTCATATATTCTTTTAAATAATAAAATTAATATTTTTGTCTTTTTCAGTTTTCCTCATGTATTCGAACTCCAAAAATAACCCTAATATGTATGTCTTAAGAAAATTCATCTGAAATTACATCATGAATCTATTCTTCTCTCCACTCAAATTACATCATGCATATATATTTTCTTATATAGAATAAAAAACAAATTCTTTGTTCGGCACAATCCTAAGAAACCCATTAGAATTTTAGAATTGGACCTGTTAATATTCCCTCGTCTCTCTTTGTTTGATTGTCTATCGGCAGGCTTATCAAATAAGATTAAGCTCAACAGCATAAAAGTCCAATCGAAGCCCAAAATCAACACCAAGGGGTATGCTTTACCATGTGGGCTCCATGTACAAAACCCAGACCCCTTTTCACACTTTAACTTTTCTGCTTTTACCAATGTCAAATGTTTAATAGAACTAGCAAATTTTACCGAGCATAATAGGATGCATGCATTATTAAACATTTAAATTTGTTTATTTTAATATAAAAAATTAACTGGTTAGTTTTAAATGGATAAATTTTACAATATCTTATAAATACAATATAATAGGATATATTGCCAGATTTAATGTTGATCATTCATAGGTCCATTCAGTAAATAATAAAATTAGTGAAAGTTTATTATTATTATTTTTAGAAAAAAGCAACAGTTTTAGTAATTATCTAGAGATGAAAATTTGTGGGTTCAGGGATTTAATTTTCAAATTAAAAAAAAAAAGTATGTAGAAAAGTTACTCCATAGAGATTTCATTTTGAAAATATCTGGAAAACTAGTTATAATATTTTAAAAATACAAATTTACCTTTGATTTATAATAGGAAACTTAATTTAATTAATTTACCCAACAAAAATAATTATTTTCAAGTCTTAACATTATTCTTATTGCTAACTAAACATTACAAAAGAAAACTAATTCCTGAGAAAAGGAATTCGAAGAATTATTTTAATATATATATATTTACCAATGAAAGGCCTAGATCTCTTGACTTATAAGATGATTTAACATATAGTTTCCCAAATGATACTATGGGCTTAATTAAAAAAGAAAAATTTACCTGGGGAATTACCCAAAAATACAAAAGTTTATGGGAATGAACATGTAGATTCCCAACTGAGACAATTGACCTTGTTAATATATATATATATATATATATATATATATATATATTGTGGGGGAATTTACCCAAAAAATATAAAACCAAGCAGATTGGATGCGAAATCAGGAACTAATCACACCCAAACACACATATAGATGTTATCATTTCGATGTCCTGATAGAATTTTTCTATCATAATTATCATTAAAAGTCCGTTTTAAAAATGAAAATTGCCATCAAATTGAAAACTGTCATATTTAAAACTAAACTATTCAACAATGACAGTTTCAAATTTGTCACTTCAACATATTTAAGCAAAAATTGATTATGGAAATTTCCATTTAGATATCCGGATAATATAATTACTCGTGTATGTATATTTTATCTATAAAATAAACTTATATGTAGATCCTCAAATTGTGAAAAAGTAATACACTATAACAATACATATTAATATAAACCACCCAAATCTAACAAATCTTTTATCATTATGCAGCCTATAAAATTTAACAAAAGAAAAAGGAAAGATTAGCTTTTGCTTTATTATTCTTGAATTCAAAAAGGAACAAAAGAATACCAAAATTAAATTAAATAAAAGGAACAAAACAAAATAATCACGTGCTTAATACTGTCTTCCTTCTTAGTCTTTTTTATTTATGAGAAGTACTAATTCATGAAGGAGATACTGTCTGTCCTTTAACCGAATTGTATTTCTTTATTTCTTTACATATATTTAATACTGTTAGAATATTATACATGTTATATATACAAGAGCTGCCTTTCTTCCCCTCGATTATACCCTAATTTTGAATAGAGACCAAGTCCTTCGTTAGTAAGAGGACCAACAATATTTCATTAATTAACTCATTCATAAAGTTGTCATTCATTTAAAAAATAAAAGTTTAAATGCATTTTAATATTATTTAAAATTGAATTTGTTCACTTAGGTGTCTCTACAATTAATTTGTGCAATTAATACATTGTAAATTGAAAAATATTGAAATTGACAAAAAAAAATTGTATATTTGTCTAATTTAATTAAAATTGATAAATTCTATCAACTTAAAATTAACATATGACTCTCAAAATTAACATATTTGTCTAATTTAGTTAAAATTGACAAA